>NW_022046348.1:4220-33522 GCF_001654015.2 Drosophila navojoa | reverse complement strand
TATATATATACATATATATATATATATATATATATATATATATATATATATATATATATATATATTACTCTATATACTCCAATAAATATTCCTTACTATGATTACACCTATATGTGTTCCTTTATATAATTCCAAATATACTGATGTATGTATACTCCTCTTCATATTTAAATATGTATATCTACTACTAATACCTATAGGTATTCCTTCTACTATGAGTACTCTCTATGTCTTCCTTTATATATTCCCATATATACTACTTTATATACATATGTATATATATTCCTCTACATACTCCTATAAATATTACTATGTGTAGTCCTGTATATATTTTCTTTATTTTCTATTCTACTCCCATATATATATATATATATATATATATATATATATATATATATATATAATTTTATGTAACGTTCTATCATTGCTCCTATGTATTCTCCAATGCATATTCCTATAGATACTCTCATATACATTCCCCTATATACATCCATACAAAATCAAAAATATTCTCCTATATCTACTCTTAAGCTGACTCCTCTATCAACTTTTCTATATACTCCGATTTTCACCTATGTATATCCACCGCTTTATTTACCCCGCTGCTCTTTGCTCTGCCTTTCCCCATACCCACTCGGAGTCAGCTACTCCATTATATACATCCATCTACAGCTCTTTCTATTACCACAGCTCGCTCTAGACATTCCTCCACATCTACCTATTGATGCTCCCTTAACTGCTTTTACATCCATCTCTCTATGCGCTACACTCAGCCCATTAAAGTTGAGTTTGATTCGCTTTCGGTGCGATTTCTATTGATTGAACTTTTCTTTTTTTCGCCGTCGTCACGCTTATCGTGCGTGTAATATATGCATTATCATTGCTGATTACGTGCTGGCCCCTGGGTAAGCGGCAACTGCTTATCATACGTTAACCAACCCCAATGCAGCCCTCAGTCCTCAGTCCTCAGTTTTCACATCCGCCATTAAACATCATCACATAACACGTTTCGCAAATACAATTGCATTTTCCGCTACTTCATTGCTGTGTGCACTTTTCACTTAATTGCACACATTCAGGCACCCACACACGCACACACACACACACACACTCAGTCCCATCGAGCGAGAGACCCGCACACTCACTTGTCCAACTATTCAAATCATAAAATTAGCACACTTACACACAGGCACACTCACACACACACACACACGCACCTACACAGCGCCAAAATCAATTAAAGCACAAAAGCGCACGCCGCTTTGCAACACAAAAAACGCAACAAAAAAAAAAACAAACGCTCAAGAGAAAAAACGTGCTGGCATGTGTTTAACTCTAACTGCACGAATATCGTATACCCTGCCGGGAGTCTGAATTATATATGATTATATTATATCTTGGCATATAAGCCTTGGGGGTGTGGATCAGACAGAGAGAGAGGGAGAGATAGAGAGAGAGAGCTGCAAGGATAAGCCAGCTTGATATGTATATTGATGGGATAGACTCCTAATGGAAAGAGGCCACAACTTAAACCAAGGCCAGGCTAAATTTATGAGTCAAATATCGAATATCGTACAAGGAGCAGAGCCTCTTACTCAAAAAACTCTTGCAAGTTTGAAATATCGAATATCGTATTACGATTTAATGGTAAAGGTAAAGCACTAGAGCAAGCTAGTCTTATTATTAACGAGCTATCTCTAATGAGAAACGTGGAGAGAGAAATATACATAGAATGATAGAGAGAGAGAGAGATAGAGAGAGTGAAATAGATAGATAGAGAGAGAGAGAGAGAGAGAGAGAGAGAGAGAGAGAGAGAGAGAGAGAGAGAGAAACAGACTGACATAGAGAAAAGCATATCGAGAGAAAGAGATATAAGAAGACTGAGAGAGAAATAGAGTGAGATAGAGAGAGAGAAAGAGAGAGAGTGAGAGAGAGAGTGAGAGAGGAACAGACTGAGATAGAGAAAAACATATCGAGAGAAAGAGATATAAGAAGACTGAGAGAGAAATAGAGGGAGATGGAGAGAGAGATAAAAAGAGACAGAAAGAGAGAGGGAGATAAACATATCGAGAAAGAGAAAAACATATCGCAAGAGAGAAAGAGAAACAGACCCAGAAACAGAGAGGGAAACATATCGAGAGAGAGAGAGAGAGAAACAGACCCAGAGAAAGAGATATAAACAGACTGAGAGAGAGAGAGAGGCTGTGAGCGATAGATCAGCTATGTTTTTCGATATTCATGACAAACCTCAAAAATACGATTAGTCCCGCTCCTATGTGAGAGTGAGAGAGAGAGAGAGAGAGAGAGAGAGAGAGAGAGAGAGAGAGAGAAAGAGAAACGCTAGCCTAAGCGAAGGCTCCAATTATTAGTCGAGTATCGCGTATCGAATATCGTATTACGATCTTGCATACGTGCAGAACAACATAAAACTGCAATTCTTACCCTAGCAATTTTAAGGTATTTTTAAGTGGAATATCGTCAATGCATAACTACAGCAACTTTCGAATATCATATATGCAATATCCAATAACGTATTGCGTACGAACGCATGTTTACATTGCCATCAAGCCCATCAGCTTACGATATACAATTACACTGCTAGAAAAAACAGTCCTGTAGCTAAGACTCTTAAGGGCACAATTGCATATACCCTGTGCAATGACTGTGGAAGTTTGTATATTAACTGGGTATGAACAGCTTGGCAAGGGGCGTGGCTAGGGGGAGGGGGGTGGCAACAATAGTGAAGCAGCTGGCTGCTTGCTGCCTGCTGACGTTGCCAGTGAAATCTCTTGGCCGCAAGGTATGCAGCAGCTGGTGGCTGTGGCCGTGGGGGCGTCAGGGGGCGTGGCGTCGAGCGGCGCGGCGCATTTTTGTTGCATAACTTGCGGCGCGCTTGTGGCCGAAATACTCACACAGCTACCTGTCAGCCCTCTCCACGTCTGACTGTGCGTGCATGTGTGTGTGTGTGTGGGTGTGTCTGTCTGATATAAAATGCAAATGCCTTAATTAAAAGCTTTGCAGCTTCACTAAAGCATGGCATCGCACGTGGGCGTGACAAAACGCCCCCCAAAGAGCTGCGTCATGGTCGCAGTTGCCAGCACCGAGGGATGAATAGGCAAGCAGACAGAGGCGCAGATCAAGGGCAGAGGCTAGCGCTAGGGCGGGGGTGGTGGCTGCTGTGGGGGTCGCTGGCATGTGGCATGGGTGACAGTGGTCGAAGGACTGAGGCTCAGTGTTGCATAGTTTTTAAAGTTTCTGACGCGTGTCGCTATGCGCCGTTCGCTTTATGCTTTGGAGCACCTACACGCACCTAGAGCTACACCTACACCTACACCCACACTTAAAGCTATCATAGCCACTGTCACTGGTGTGGCCTGTTGGGCGGTGCTTGGTTTTGCTTTTTACGCACATGTTTGTTGTGATTTTTATTGCATACTTTTATGCGTCACGCAATTTATGCAAGATTTTCAACAATTTCTTTCGCCTCTATTTGGCAGCATTTGCCGCACACAGGAATGCCAAACAACAGCCACACCCCCCCGCCCCCAGCAACGCACGCAGCTCCAAAAATACTACCACCCACCCACTGCCGCTCCACCCCAGCCGCTCCCCCGCCGAACTCACGCAATGTACTTTGTCTTTTTTTTTTCTTTCTTTCTCCTCTCTCTCTCTATATATATTTTCTTTTTCTCTTTTAGCTGTGCTTTGCATAAATTTCGTCGCTACTCCCCCCCAAAAAAAAGCAAAAATAAAGAACTTTTTTCCCGCTCTACCACACCCACTCACCCTCTCCGTCCCCCTTCCCCTTCCGCTGCCTCTCCCTCACCCACTTCCACTTCCTTTTTTCGGGCAGCTTAGCTGTAGATGATTATGTTGGAATAAAAAAGAAAAAAAAAAACAAACTACCCCAGCAGCTGCTCTGTCTACGTCTGTGTGTGTGTGTGTGTGTGTGCTCGCTCTTAGCATGCTTGCAAATTTGTTAATCATGTCGCTCATCTATAACTTATTCGCTTTTGTTTTTAACTTGTCTTTAAATCATTCTCAACAGACTTCATTGCTGACTGAATAAACCATAAGCAAAAGCAAACTCTAAATAGACTTCCCTTTAAGAGAACTCCCCCAAATGGGTGTGATTTGACCTATTGGGGACGGCCGGCCTTCATCGAAGCATCCACAGTCGCATTGAAGCTCATTGCATTAGCATTACCCTGGGTGCGCAATGTCAAAAGTCGAACTTAATTGATCAATGAACTTCTGCATCAAATTTCGTAATAATCCAAGTAAAATTCAGACAACTAACATTTTCCATGAATTTTTGAATGCACTCACAAAAGAGCAAAGTAGAAAATCGAATTATGGCAACAATTACCGCAGACAAATCTCACATATGTGATTCGAGCTAAATGCCTTCGACTCTTAATTGCCAAGATTCATTGAAATATCTGTAAAAGACATTTTCTATGGAAATTACAATGCTGCCAATTATACATATTGCTCATCTAGGTCAAGGCAATAAGTTAGAGAGAGAGGGAGAGTGCTAGATTATATTTGTGGCTGTGAGGAATCGCATTGGTTGTCTAATTAAAATCAATATCTCAATAAATTCCAATCAAATAATAAACCCATTCGAGCTAGTTTATTATTATTAGCAAAAAGCTCAAATTATATTGGTCATTTTGCTGTTTGTGGAATGCACTCCTAGCATATCTTACACAAACTAACTTAATTAGTCTTCTAATTTAGATTGTTAAGCCAAATACCTTAGCTTAGTCACATAGAATCAGAAGCAATCGAAAGCTTCAAGAATGCTTTGCGCCTTAAAGTAAGTAACTCGAGTGGGAATAGTACCACATGATATTTCATCGTGAATCAGTAATACAACGCTCAGCCAAAGAGGAGCAGCACAAAAATGTAAAGTGAGCCCTGAGAATGGTTTCGCATGTAAAACAGGCAAAAAGGTGAAAGAGAAAACTGAGAGTGAAAGTAAAGCCGATGGCGGTATGGAAAAGATTCTCAAGTTTTAATTTTACGATAAGCGAGTTTCAATTGAAGAGCTGAACAACTTAAAATTTTCGAAATCTTCAAGCTACTGCAGTCGAATGAGTCTGATGAAATATTTTTTAGAACTAAATATAATCTATAGAATAGATGAACTTGATAGAATAAGACAAAATATAATCTATAGAATAGATGAAATCCTCTCGACCGTAGGATAATCTGATGAGCTCGAATTATATTTTAGAATGTGGTAAGATCAAATAAAATCTACCGAATAGATTAAATCCTCTGGATCGCAGGAGAATTTGATGTACTTGAAATATATTTTAGAATGGAGTAGAGCTAAATATAATCTATAGAATAGATAAACTTGATAGAATAAGACAAAATATAATCTATAGAATAGATGAAATCTTTGGAGCCTATAAGAATCTGATGAGCTCGAAATATATTTTAGAATATAGTAAGATAAAATAGAATCTATCGTATAAATTAAAATCTATCGAATCTGATGTACTTGAAATGTATTTTTAAATAGAATATTAAATAGACTCTATCGAATAGATGAAATCCTCTGAGCTGCTGTAGAATCTGATCAACTTAAATTATAACTCAATTTATATCTTATTATAATAAGATCTAAGATACTAGTCAAAGCTTAGTAGCCGAAACCCTCTAGACTCTATTCAAAATGAATCAAAAATTAAAGTACAAATCTTCAAAAAATTCAATTAGGCTGCTGTAGTTAAAACTCTTAACAGCTACCGTTACATTTGTTCACTAACATTCATGTATCCTATGTGCATAAATTTCATTGTATTCACTCAACAACAACAACATACACGAATAACACAATACAAACAAGTAATGCAAAGTTTCAGGTATCTATTTGTTATCTACTACTATGGCACATAGAAACACCTTCAGGCAGACAGACAGACGATTGGGGGGTGAGGCAAACATGACAACTGATTGAGGCTAGTACGAGGATATGTTAGATTTTTAAAAGGAATCCGATTCCACTGCTATTCAAGCGTTTCGCGCATAATAACAAAATTGAAATACCTCTGGCACAAGCCGGTGTGAGTGAGTAATATGAGAGCAACGGCAAAAAAAAGGGAAAGAAAAGAAATGAGAGAAAGGGCTTCCCATCTGGAAGAAGTCAAGCGAATGAGGAAAAAAGCATCGAAAAGTTCAAGCAAAGAATTTAAGTCGCCATGACAACAGCTAAACTCGAAGTTTGAGATGTTTGTGGAAGATGAATCCCTATAAAAATGAATAAATGAATTCAATTTCAATTTCAATTTCAATTTGATTTCAATTTCATTCTTCGCTTTGCATTTCTCGTTTTACTCGCCTGAAGTTTGCTTTTATTAAATTCATTTGAATACTTAAGTGTTTATATTTTGTTTTTATTTTTTTTATTTTGGTTTTACTTTCTGTTTTTTTAATTTTATTTTATATATTTGTTTATTCCCGTGTCCTAGCTGAAGTGTAAAGCACTCTTGTTCGAGCAGACATATTAAATATCAATGAAGCCCTCTATGTGTTAGTAGAGTCAAGTGAAAGTGCAGTCGAGTGTAAGCTGGCCTCTTAACTGGGTCAATTAAGCTCGAATATCTTCACATGTGTACAAAGTATTTATAGAAAATAGATGCGATGATTGGCAAGCAGTAAGCGCATTGTCTTAATTAATCAACTAAATTCAAGTTTTAAACAATAAATATATTTCAATTAGTTTAGATTTTAGTCTTAAAGAGCTTTTCGATCAATTCCAAAGTTGATAAAAGCTTTCTGAGTGAGCTTTCAAAGCACATGCAGCTATTTCAAGTTTCTTAAAAAGCTCTGTGAAAGTTGTATCTACGACTCTTAAGCAACTTGAATATCTATCTTCACTCAACACTCAATGCTAATTAGCCGCCATTTGTCAGTCGAAAATAGTCTCTATAGAGACTACATAAGAATGCTCTAGAAAATGAATTGAGTGAGTATTGTGAGCATGCAAAACATACAAAGTTTCCAGTTCAATTATGCAGAGCTCGATTTCATCCTTGACTTTGACTTGAAATCAATTGAACAGAGCAGCCACAGCAGCCGAGTAACAAGAAACCAGCAAGATAAACATTTGTATGCCCAGCAGGCCATATTGGAAATCAGCTGAAAACTTATTGTTGTCGACTCGCAGCTAGACAACAGACAGCAGGCAGGCGGGCAGGCAGGCAGGCAGGCAGGAGGCGGTAGAGAGCAAACAGCAGGCCAGCCAAGCCAACACAGTGGCAATGCAGGACAGCTGAATGGAAGCCAGAGCGGACACGTGCAGACGGTGCTGCATGACTGGATGGACGGGACAGGTACAACAATTGGTTTGGTTAATGTAGCTGCCACTAGAGATAGGACTACAAATCACATAATTAATTAAGTGCACTACGGTAGAGCTGGCGCATACCCTAACCAGGGCTAATTGAGCCCGACGAGGCCATGGCCAGTGAGTGCAAAGAAATTATTGCTGCAACTACAGCAGAGATGTTACATGACGCTACTGGCACTACCAGGCGTCACATGACGGTACTCAAGACACTGTAGAGGCGTTAGAGTTGCTAGCATTGTGAGACCCTATGCCTATAAATCTATTCGAGTTGGGTCTCAGCATGTTAAATACGGTGTTAAGGTCTATGTAACTATCGTTACGTTAGATATTTGCAGCCATCGTTTGTAGAAACTATCGAATGGAGCTCTACTAAGCTAGCTGTGTCAAGACTTAGTCTGAGTGAGAGTACTATAAAGGTAAAGCGTTATTATATGTAGGCTAGACTAGGTACTGATGGTTAATAAAGTTTTTTAAAGATCTACACATATGTTTTATATGCATAGGTGAGATCGTAACTCTTTCTGATACTAGATACATATTGCACAGGAACTCTAAGCATTTTATATGCTCAACTATTGAATCATGTCAGGTTTCGATCAACTAGCTAATCTTTATTCCCGTTATATTAGTTTGTTTATATGCAAACATATAGGGTATTCCGAAAGCAGGAGTCATAACGGAACTCATAGGACTTATATACACTACGACCAGTAAAATCAACAGCCGTGTCGACTTAGCACAGCTCATCTATCTATCCTCTGTCTGCCTGTCTCTCTGTCTGCATACACAGCTCAATTGCTATACCCTTTGGGCATACGACCAGCAACAGGGTATACGCCAGTCGAAAGCAATTGACTAGAGCACTCCAGTGTCAGTTCTTATCTTGTAGCTGGGCTGGCAACAGCAACGGCAGCTGGCAATCTTGGCGACTTCATTAGCTCCCAGCTGCAGCAACAAATGTGTGTGTGTGTGTGTGCGTGTGTGCGTGTGTGTAGATAGGTAAATCGCGGCAAATGAGCTGGTAAAAGTGCAAAGGCAATTCATGGCAGCATAGCATAGCAAACAGGGCAACATTTATATCATGCTCAACTAATTGCAGGAGCGCGCGAAGCTGTGGCAAAACTAGGCCGCAGGATGGGGGATGGCAGCGTAAGAGGCAGCCAGGCAAGCAGACAGGACATACCAGCAGGCCAGCTGGCATGTGACTGTGGGTGTGCTTTAGCATGTGTGTGTGTGTGTGTGTGTGTGTGTGTGTGTGTGCACACACATGTCTGGCCATAACATAAATTCTCATAAGCATAATGCTTTGAAAATTGGAGCAAAACGAGGCAAACCACACGGCGAAGGACCTCGAAGCTTGCCAGTGCGATAAAGCGACTCTCAACTCTCCACTCTCGCCTCTCGCTACTCGTCTCTCGTCGTCCATGGGCCACTGGCAAACTAAGTTATTGAAATTACAAGTTGTACACGCGCCCAGGCACGACCGCTTTAATGAGCTGCCTGCCCCATAACCCTGGCATCCGTTTGTCCGTGCTGCAGCAGCAGCAGTAGCAGCAGCTTTAACTAAATTAATACAAATATGTAATAAATGACAGAGGGTCAGCCAGTGCACAGTACACTGAGGCAGAGAGAGCTAGGTGGGCAGAAGATGAAAGAGAGATAAGGTAACTGTGTGTATGTGTGTATGTGTGTGTGTGTGTGTGGGTGGCTGGCAGACACATGTTCGAGACATGAAAGCCAAGTTTATTCTACAAAGATTCTCAGCTGATGTATACACATACATATATATGTATTCATATATACATAGACTTATATACTCAAGGAATTTGGTCTAAGACACGTGAATATCTTAGAGCCCATACTTAATGTAGCTCAGCATTTCTCAAGATATACTATTGTATAATGCTGCCAAAATCGATATTTATCGATTTGTAGCCAATATCTAATATATGTTTAGTATTAAATACTGTTGAAGCTGCTATATTTATTGCCTTAGCTATATATTTCATCTAATTTAATACTGCCAGCATCGATATTTATCGATTCATAACTGATGTCTATTATTAGTCTGGCACTGTGAGCTATTCAAGGTGATATGTGTAATGTGTGCTATAACAGCTGTATATTTTAATAACTGTAAATGCTGCCAACATCGATATTTATCGATTATTATTCCTTTATCGTCTATTATTCCTTTGCATAAGAAACTTTTGAAGATGCTATATTTATTGCCTTAGCTATATATTTCGTCTAATGTAATACTGCCAACATCGATACTTATCGGTTTATAGACGCTGTCTATTATTCGTTTGGCACTGTGAATTTTGGAAGATGCTCTATGTAATGCTTAAGCTATAATAACTGTATATTTTGTATGCTGTAATGCAGCCAAAATCGATATTTATCGATTTGTAAGCGATATCTAACATTCCCTTGGCATTAGGAACTATTGAAAATGTTTCATGTATAACAATTATCAATTCCTTGTACGACAATAGTGACCAATTCGATATTTATCGATTAGTAAACGATATCTTTTATTTGCTTAGCAATATAAACCACTGATGCCTATTTTCTTTGCACTCCACTCAACTAACATATCGATAAATATCGATAATCATGCAGTCGTAGCATGCAACAGATGCCATCGATAGGCGAACCCATGGCAATTCGCAGCCATGCCTAGGGTATGAAGCTAGACAGGCTGTTGTTGTTGATTTTATTATAATAATAATGCTTAAGCGCGCGCACAACAACAACAAAGGAAACAGCAGCAGATTAAGGCAGTGGCAGAGGCAGAGAATAAAGAAAAATGAAGAAGAAAAAAAAATGCCCTGAAAAGCAACAAAAATCAATAACCACCCGAAGGCGCATGCAGAGCAGGCATATGAAATTTACATACGAGCCTTGAGTATGTGTGCCTCTCCCTTTGTGTGTGTGGGTGTGTGTGTGTGTGTGTGTGTGGCAAGTGGGTGTTCTCTGTTATTTTGCTGTTGTTGCTGCTGTTGTTGTTGCTGTCGTGCCTCAAGGTTGTGTCACAGCTGAGACACCAGCCAAAGCCAGCCAGTTAGTCAGGCTATGGCATGCATTGTTGCCGCTGTTTGTGGCACATGTGCTGCTGGGCCCTTGACGACCACGCCCCCAGCTGGCGGCCAGTGCTAGTTGCCTCAAACGGGGCAAGGATACAAATACAATGAAAATTGCAGCATAAGCAAATCGAACAATCAACGAAACAAATTGCACAAAAGCAACAAACAACAACAGCAACAACAACAAGAACAACAACAACAACGACAAAGGCAAAGGCAATGGCAACAATTGCTCATTTCACTTCAATTAATTAATTAGCCCGCCTGCAATTAAAATATTGAACATGGGCACAGTCGAGCAAACTCAAGGGAAATGGAAAGGCGATAATTATTAAAAGTCAAGTAAATTAAAGTGAAACTGAATTTAAGTGAAACTTAATTAAAGCCCAAGGCGAAAACTCAGCCAATGGTGAGAAAAGGTTAAAGCTGCGAAAATTGAAGTTTGACTTGAGTAGTAAATAAAACTTAATCACATAGCAACACTTTTAGAACAAGATCTAACCGGATTCACATGAATTTCATATGAAATTTTACAATTTGCCCAAAAACTATGTGAAAAATACTCTAAAAAGGAGCAACATTTTCTAGATTAAAGACCAGATATACGAAAAGGCAGTAGATATCAGGATAACAGATAAAACTGAAGCCAAACTTGAGCAGATCATAAAACTCAGATGAAGGTCCTCAAACGAGATTATTGAGATTATTGGCAAAAATACACGATATTCTATATGCACAAAATACCAATGGACATAGAAAACCCAAACTGAATCCTAGCTGAATCACAGCCCATCCCTAGAAATTCTTCCAGCTGTTCCAAGAAAAGTATTTAAAAAATACTAGAAAACCCACTCAACCATAATATTGGTTAAATAAAAAGCACACGTGGCATACGAATCAGTCAATCAGGCGAACAAAATTTCGTCTGGCTAAAATCTATAGTATTTCAGTGGAAAATTGTGAAAATAAATAAAAAGAAGAAAGAAAAGTTTTTGCTATTAAAAGTTTGTAACTGGGCTAATGTCATCTTAATAGACATTCATGTTAAATGCAACACTTATCGCGCATTGAGCTTATATTGGGTATAATTATTTTGACTTTTTTGGGTCGACACGCCACTGGAAAATGGCAACGGGCAGAATGGTAAAATGGTAAAATGGTAAAACGGTATTTCGTTTATCAATTTTGAATTACGACAGCCAAACAATGGAAATTTGTGCACATGTTCCGGCTAAAAGGTTTACCAAATAACAAATTGATAAACCTAGCGCAAAAACACACGAGACACACAACGAAAAGTTGAAAGCTGACGAAGGAAAATTGAAAATGGGAAATGGACGATGGGCGATGGGAAATAGGCAATGGCAATGATGGGCGAAACTGGAACACTGAGCAACACCAGATGCAGATGTTCACATGATAAATTATATACCAAAAAGTTGAAAGTAATTGCCATTATAATGGCCATGGCAGGTGATTATAAGAGCAGAGCTAAAAATGTATATAAATAAATATATATACATATGTAGAGGAATATATTTGATATCATATTTCAGCCATATTCCTAAGCAACTCTTGGACTCGACTTGAAAGTCGCGTTACTTAGCAAAATTCATGAGAAAATTATACCAAATATAATTATCTATATATGTACAAATTTATATACCTGTATAGTCCATGTTATATACAGTTGTAGTATATGATTGAATGATTGGCTTGTCATGTTTATATTAAGGTTGTTGGAAATATATCAACATATCAATGTATCGATATATTTTAAACAAAATATATATTTTTATCGTAATATTTTCTTTTTGCTTAAATGTTGAATTCTTTTTTACAAATTTGGGACGGATTATAAATTTATTATGAGAAAAATAAGTATTAAAAAAATAAAAAAAAAATTAAAAAAAATAAACAAATAATAAATTTAAAAAAATTAAACAAAAAATATAATAAAATATAAAATAAAACAAAAAAAAATATGTTGATATATCGATATTTTTAAATTTGCATATCAAATATCATATTGAAAAATAAAACAAATAAAAAATAAAATAAAATAAAAAAAAACCCAAACATTTTGATATATCGATATTTTTAAAGTTGCATATCAAATATCATATTGATATTTTTCAGATCCTAAAATATCATCGATAGGATATTTTGAAAAATATTCGACAGCCCTAGTTTATACAAACCCTATGACATAACTACATCGAAGTCTATCGTAATCAGCTCACATTCCATCAAGATAAGATCTACAAATTGCTTTAATCACTCCGTTTATTTATACTTTTTTTTTTTATATAATTTATTCATGCATAGCAAAGTTTTCACAGTTAATCGCAGTCGATTTTAATTGGTTCTCTTGCCCAAACAAGCTTTATTATCGATTTCGCAATAAGAGCCCCAGACACGCAAATCAAACAGATTCGCATTATTCCCAAAGAATTTGATCGAAATCGTAAAATTATATTCGGGCACGAACATGGGCAAAGTATTTGGATTGAACTTCAGGCGTCGCAGTATATATTTCACATTCTGTAAGCGATGCATGATCAGTTCTTTTTTTCTCTTTCTGTGTGTGTGTGTGTGTGTGTGTGTGTGTGTGTGTGTTTGTGTGTGTTACTCACCCTCTTAAAGGGGCATTTTTCTGGTAAATTGTGCTCAGCCTGCTGTATGCCGGCATAGAGAAAGCTCAACAATGAGGGTCTCACACCAGATGTTAGCATCTTGCATATATCCAAACGACCTCCACTCACTCGCATGCCCTTGGCCTGATAGTGATTGAGTTGCATATCCACAAAGCCAATCAAACTGATGACATCCTTGTCGCCAGCCGTTGCTTCCACCGTAAATGTGGTATTATTTTCCAAAATACAGGAAACGTTTGATATCTTATTGGATTTCTTTTCACATTTCAAGCCAATGAATGAGACGCTCTTGGGAACATTTTGAGGAATTTTATGATAGATTTTTTTATACGTAATATTTTTATTCCTGTTCAAACTTAGCATACCTTTTGAGCTAGGCTTAGGGTCCACAGTCCAGCGATAAGGAATCCAAATAAATATAGTTTTTGGTATGCTATGAAGTTTATTAGCGAACAATACATTTTAGAATAGACTACAGCCAACTGGTGCCTTGATATAAATGAGCTTTGTATTTATATAAAACAGTATCGTTATTATATATTTAATTTTAAAGGTTTTTTTTTAATTTTTGTTCTTTAAAAATAATTGATAAACATTTAAATTCACGTTTTTTTTTTTTTTTTTGGTAATTTTTAATTGTTTTCTGCTACTATTTGTATGACCATAGTTGTATTTATACAGTACTTATTCAATATTGATCTCAATCAAAGTTAATTTCCTAGCAATTGCAAACGAGTGTGTTTTTTGGATAGCTCAGAGTATTGAACGAGCATGAAATGAGTATATTGGCTCTATGCGAGCTCATTTCTAATTACGCATCAATTCGCACTCTCAAGTACTCTACGAGTGATTAGAAATGAGCTTCATAGTGCTCTGACCTAGGCGAATAGCTCGTTCGTTTTTCCTTTGGCATTCGCAATCGCATTTGCATTTGCATTTGCATCAGGACCTACTGGGCCTAAGTGCTTGATATTCCATTTGGAGTTGATGCAGACCCATGCACGTTTATTTATTGTGTATTTGAATTATTGGAGCAACTCGGCTGTAAAAAGCATTTGGGTACCAGACCTGTTTGCGCAGTGTGTGAGTGTGTGAGAGAGATAGAGAGAGTGAGAAAGTGGGCAGGGGAGGAGGGAGGCATACAACTAGTGACCATACACACATCAGTCAAATGAAACGACTGACGTCTCTTTTGTCCAGCTGCGAATAAAAAATAAAAAAAAAAACTCCTCTTGGCTTACGCTGCAGCTATCCCATATGGCCGTACCCGTACCACACCGCCCCGTTCAAAAGCGTAGCCATGCCAGCCCCATTGTTGGCTGTGGATTGTGTGCATTATTATGTATTGGCAACTTGTTTAGTTAGGAACTTCGTAATTTCGTTATGGCACAGAGAGTCGAGCAAACGATGCTGAGTAAGAGCTCAAGAGCTACGTGAGTGGCTGGATATGTATACACAATACTTAATACACACATGCATGCATGCATACATACATACATATAAATATATATCGGTGTGTTCTGGTATGCTAAGAGTGTGCGTGTGCATGAGCATGTGCTTTTGCTTTTGTTTGTTTTACTAATAGAATCATATGATATTTAATACTACGAGTATTTCCGCAGTGCTCGTGACACGAAAAGTATTTTTGCCGTAACTTTCCAGTACTTGGCACAAAATTATATATATTTTTCAGTCTTTAGTTTATGCTGCTCTACTCCAACCTGTTCACAATCAAGTCTAATTCCTGTTGAAGAATATGATCTATCTTTTAATACATTATTCCGTCCTTCCGACAAGCACGGCTGATAACTTTTGCTCTAGCTAGGTTTTATCTGTTAATGTGTGTATTTTAGTGGAGTTCGAATATTAATGCAATGGTTTTAGTTTAATAGTTCATGGTAAATGCGACTGGCAACATTTACAAGCTAGCTTCTTCAGCTAAAGACAGTAGCGATGCTAGCTTTCTTCTCAAATTATGATGGATGTTGTAGAACATAATGTCTATATTAATGTCTTATTTTATTTAATATTTAGTTTACCATACTTCATGTTAAATCCTGATTGTAGAATTATTGAAAATAGAATTTATTTTGCCTAAGGAATGTTTGTATTTGTCGACATTTATTCCTACTCCAATAAACTTTTCTAGATATTGGGTTTACGGTTCCCTACCTTAAGCCAAACTAGCTAATAGTTTGCCAAAAGTTCGCAATTTGATTCAGCTTGCCTTATCAGCCACTTTACAATGTGCTAGCTCATGGTAAATACTGCTGATACATTGTAGAGCTAGGCAACGCTGCCTCTACTTTGTTTACATCAATTCAAATTCAACTCTGTCATAGCTCATGAAAACTGACCAATATTATGGCAGCCCATGCCTATCGATAAGCAATCGATAACCCGACGTTATCGCTGCTGTTCGTCATGTTCTGCCAGCAGCACGTGTCCTCAACTCGAATCTATTTTGCTAAGTAGCTATATCTGGTATGATGTGTGAGAGAGCGTGAGTGTGCGTGATTGTGTGTGTGTATGTGTGTGTATGTATATAACATACTTGTATATCAATATACAAGACAAGCTGACATTTGCTAAACCCAGAAGCCGTCACTGACAGCAACAGCAGCAGCCACATAAGCAATTGCAGCCGCCCACAATGTGAGGGAAACATCAAACGAAATTCCTATTTATTTATACATACATATATATATGTTTTGGTGCTTTCTTTTTGATATTTTGGCCGCAAACATTGGGAAGTTTGACAAGCCAGAAGATTGAGTACGTGCTCCACATTGACAAATGGAACGCGACCGGCAAACGCCGAACTTAGCGCAAAGCCAGGCGAGGCGAGGGCAAGAAGTATCGTATTCAAACTTTAACTTCCGACTTTGACTGCAAAATCGATGGGCTGTCAATGTGACTGCTGGTGCACAGGTGTATGTATGCGCGTGTGTGTGTGTGTTTTATTGGATGAGTTTAATGCTCATTCCAACCCTGTTTGACTACTTACCCACTATATATACAGACATTATTTGGGATGGAACATGTGCACATCACTGACTGATGTTTGGGATTTGAAAATGCCAAATACGCATACGTCTACTCACCTGCAAAGAGAGCAATGGATGGAAGAAAGGGAAATCATTATTAGACATGTTTTTCATATTTTGCATATTTTATACTCTATGCTATGTTGTTTGCTTTTACACACACACACACACACACACACACACAGAGCCAAGTGCAGCTAAGGTCATTGCTATGACTCTTCAATCGCCTGCTGCATGGCAAAGGATTGAATAGTCCTTCATATAGCTGAAGCAGCCCTAAGCTCTTTCGGCTGCTGTTGCTGTTCAGTCAACATACGCAGAGCTCATCATCATCATCATCATCATCATCATCATCATCATCATCCCACAGGCATGGCTCATAAAGTGCAACATGCGAGCAGTCGCAAATAAGCATAGAAGGCAGCCAGCGCTGCATGTGGCAGCTGCATGGGGCACACGATTCTTATGTTACGCGAGGGTCGCTCCAAACAGTTCAATCTATCGTCTATTAGGCAAGTTAATTACGTCTAAAAGCTTACAGCTGTAGTCTATTAACGATAGATAGCTAGACTTATCTCTTATTCCTTAGGGTTTTCACATATCTTATCCATGCTCTTGAAGCCATAATGAGCTATCGATAATCATACATATATGTATATCGATAAGTAGATATATATAACACATTCTATAGAGTATGTAAACAGCTATAGATGGCTACATTATGATTTCTATGCATAAGAAGTTATTAATTTTTTTATAGGCCCACCTTTCGTATACATGATATCGAATCAAATATTTGTTATCGATAGGCAGACACGTAGTATGCTAAATACCATAACAAATGTTTATTATCCATGCATATACGTTCCTCATATATTGATTTTCTAAATTTTGGGGCATTTGCATAAGTTGTTATCGATAACTACATATTTATATCGACGTATATCTTATAAATATAAAGTCTATTCTCGATAGTTTATACCCCGTTAAATCTGAAATCGCTATACATTGAATAAGGTGTATCCCCTGGAAAAAATATCGTTCTAGATAATTATCGGTAATTTGTTATGTTATGTGTTGGTTATCGGGACTCGAATGTATAAGCATTTATTAATAGATATATGATATTAGAAAAGAATATCGACTAAGCATAATATGGAACTACCGATAGACAGTTTAATGAATCGAAAACAAGTTAACTGTCGATGTATATCGATAGGCATACATAGTTCGATATAAGAGAAAACGCATAGTTGTACAACTATTTGAGATATCAAATCTTGCCAGCATCTACCACAGCTATCGATAGACACAACATATCGGCAGACACACGACGAGATCTTCATGCTGCCAGACAAATTGCAACTCCAACTTCATTTAGCTGGGCAGCACCTTAAATTGTTTTTGCAACCGTAAACTGATTACGAATTATAATAGGAAATTGCTTTAAATGTTGTCTGCGTAGTGCGTGCCCTCTCAGCGCTGTAAGGAGACCCTCGTTGCAAGGACTCAAGACGCTGTCAGCGCTCCAGTCTGGGCATTAACAAAGGCGTATATAGTACTTGGTCTTGTCGTCTCGACGTCGGCAGCGCCATCGCCATCGCCGTTGCCACCGACCGTTGCCGTTGCCGTTGCCGTTGCCATTGCTGTCACGCTTAGTTCCACAACTTGGGCGGGCTTACGCCTGCATTCAGCCAGACACGCATTCAATTCGCCTGCCATTCAGCGCAAATTCTGTGTATGGCGAGAGCGACATATGTCATGCATTTTTAAAGTCACATGCCATCCCCCCCGCACTCCCCAACTCCCACTCCCACTCACTCTGTAGCTGGTTGCTATAGAGTAGCGCTGGCAACAGCGCCGACTGAAGTGGGAAATCAAATGTTTGTAATTAAAATTAAATATTCTATTAAAGGATCAAAACTGCAAGGCTAAAAGGATGCAGTCAGGCGGTAAATAGCAATCAAAGCGAATTGTAAGTACACCTACACTAAGCACATGCCAACACACAGACAGAGAGAGAGAGACAGAGAGTGAGAGATATGAACGTATTTATATCATAACACAAATGTTTAATCAAGTATCTGCTCAGAGTCCCAAGCCGAATATCGAAAATAAGTAAATAGTCAGCATGGGCATTGGGAATTTGCGGACTCGATTGACATTGCCATTGATATTGCTATGAAGCGTGAAATGTCAAGTGCTTAGTGCTTAAGTTTGGCTTTTGCAAACACTTGGCAACCCTACTCACTCCCTCTCTCTCTCTCTCTTACTCTCTCTCTCTCTCTGCCAAACTCGGCTAGTTTGTCAAGCGCTGCTCGAGCAAAGCCAATTTCGTTGCCTAGGCAAACACACACATGCATCTTCCTCTCCCTCTGCCTCTCTCCATCTCCATCTCTGTCTGTATCATTGCCTCAATTAATAATTGAAATACATTTGACGAATTTCGGAATATATTATCTCTGCTTGTCAAATTGCGTGCAAATTGTGAGGTCAACTGAGAACAGATATAATTACTATTTAGAATGGAGTGAGGTTAACCCTTGCCCAAAGTAACCAAAGCTGCCCAATCGATTGTCGAGTGGCAACATTTGCCCGTTAAGCACACAAATAAACAGTTATATTAATATGCTTAGATAATTATTGAGGCTCGAGGAAGCGCACTTAAGCATTATGAACCAAGCAAATCCAACGACGACTTAATGAGCAGCTGTGCGAGCAATGAATGCCTTCAGTCGGACTACAAGAGATTATAACGCTGATATGTGTGGGGACTATTCGAAGATTAAGTGATATACATATATAATTATGTATGCATATATCCCTTTTTTTTCATAAAACTTCAACTAGAATAATTTGGGCTTAAGCTCAACAAGAAAGAACGTGACAATTGCCACGCCTCTAGTATATGGATCGAGGGTTGATACGTACATATATCTATATTCAAATTTCAAGTCTTAAGCAATTATACCCACTTTACTCTCCTGTATGTGTATCAAAATGTCTAATGTGTTTATTTAATCAGATGAAATGTATATTATATTCATATTTATCCACATATGGAGTCTTGCGTCCAGTATGAAAATTATTTGAATTTACTTCACCTCAAAACAGATTTTATTTCATCAAAATAGACCCTAACTTTTCCTATTTAAGCCACAATAATAACTGAAATTTCTATTTATAAAGCTCTATTTTAAACATCATCTAAAGCGTATCACAATTTTTGCATACAATTTCATGAAGCCCGCAAAGTTCCAAAAAATTTCTTTAGCCTTAGACTCTCAAAACTTTTGCTAAACTTTAACGATTTTTAATGGTTTCTGGTTGAGTTTCCCAGCTCAATTTTATTTCGATTTTATGCCCTTTTTTGGGCTTTAGTAGATTTGTATTATAGAAATACTTTTGGTTGGTTTCAACTTTTTCATGCGACTCTTTAATTGAAACCAATTAGGTTTAAACTCTCGCATAATTGACTGTAAATAATATCCCAATAATAATTATTTTTGGAATTTATGAAAGCAAATTGAAATTAAAAAATATATGTTTGTAAATACAAAAAAGCATTCGAAGTTGTCTTTAGACTATGTCAACAAATTACAAAATTGTTGAATTCATTAAGTTTATATATATGTACATATAAATAATTTTTATGCCTTCCGTTTTTAATTTACTGCAAAATTAAACAAACTGAACGACAGACAACCACACATTCACAGCTATGTTTTATTTGTTTTAATTCGCGTTTTATTTGTGATTTCAATATTTGCGCCGCTCATTATGAGTTTGGACAATCGCCAACACTTTACAGCTGTCACATTTAATAGCATCAAATTGCTAGGGGACCGACTGTAATAAATGAATATCAAAAAAAATATTTCATTTAAACAAAAAAAAAGAAAAAAGAAAAGAGTAGCAGTGCTGGGCAGTATACGACTGGGAGATACGCTGTAGCTGAGCTGCATTTTCAAACAAATTCTGAGCATTGGGAGGACGGTGTTCGGGAGTACATGGTGAGAAAACTCGCTGAAGCAGAGCTACATCTTGAAACAAGGCCTGTGTCATGCGAGGACGGTGGTCGGGAGTACACTGGACTAGACTAGATGAACAAAGTGGATGGGATGACGGTGCTCGGTAGTACACGACTATAAAATACCCGGAAGCAGAGCTCCACCTTAAAGTGAAGCCTGAGTAATAGGAGGACGGTGCTCGGGAGTACACGACTAGAAGAAGGGGAGGACGGTGCTCGGAAGTACACGACTAGAAGATACCCAGGAGCAGAGCTGTATCTCAAAACAAAGCCTGTGCTATGGGAGGACGGTGCTCGGGAGTACAGTAGACTAGACTAAATAGCCGGAAGCACAGCTACAATTTAAAGCAAGTGGATGCTCGTGTAGCCTGAGTAATAGGAGGACGGTGCTCGAGAGTACACGACCATGAGCTAAGCGAAGGTGACGGACGTTCTATATAAAGTTAATTGTATATAAATACGAGAATTTAACAGTATCACATATAGAAATCTGATAATAATAAAAAAAGTTTAAGAAGACAAACAGCCAATTGTGACTACGTACAGTTATTAAGCTAAAGAGCTTATATCTAATACAGTTCTTAGTCACTTCTAGCCATGGCATAATTGATTAAATGTTTGGCTCATGCGAACCATTTAGCCGGTTAGCGTATAATTCTAATTGAATTGCAATTCGAAATGATAAGAATGTAATTTAATATTTATCACTTCGAGTTTTATTGGAAACGTTTCTGGATAATTTGCGCTGATATGTAAAACGTGATACATATGCATAACGACCGCAAATTTAATGCAATTGCACGTGTGTGTATGGAGGTGTATGTATGGAGGTGTGTGTGTGTCTGTGTCTGTGAGTGGACGTGTCTGGTCGCTATACCCATCGCATTATAATTATTATTGTGTCAAATCTGATAATTTATATTTGAAATGAAATCATTTTCGATTCGGTTTCATTTTGTCGTTTCCAATTATTGTTCAACTCTCTGTCTAGCTGCAGCCGTTTGCTGGATTTCAAATTGGGCCGATTCCCATTTAGATTTGCATTTGAAATTACGATGATGGTAAATATTCTATGTAAATATCCGCGTTTGCCTGCTGTACTTAGCCTAACCATGAGTACACATCCATAAAAATGCTGAAAACTTTATTCTAGGCTCCATTAGCAATTCAAATTTAATTAAAGTTCGAAGAATTTTAAAGATTTCTACTATATAAATACTTGAAGCAAATTTATAAAATATTTGAAAAATTGAACCAGATAGTACAAGTAAATTTGAGCTGTAAAAGAGTTTTCAAATATATATGTATATTTTTTTTTATATACAGTAAGAACTGAAGAACAAAATCATATATAAATATTCCTATTAAAAATACAAAATTTCCTATAAAAAATTCTATTGATTATTTCAATAACATATCATTCTCAGGCTTTAGTTGATTAAATTAAAAATTTAATTTAATATTTATACACAAATATTATATTGAGAATCAATAAATAGTACTTTCAGTTTCAACTAGTTAAGAACAGTCTAAATTTACCAAGAATATTTTTAATAATATTTTTATTATTTTTATTTTTAATATTTTAAGAATATTACGAGCTAAAAATTGACCATAACTAAGTCTGCAAATTTAATTAATTAATTTTGTACAGTCTTTTGCTTTATAAATATTTCGCTAGCATTTTTATTAGTTTAATTATGAAACTGTAAAATGAAGAAATATTAAAAAAAATATATATATTCGCTGAGCATTTTCACATATTTTAAATGTGCGCTTTCATGGAGATATTGTATATATCTATATAGAGCTGACTGATTGCTGCCTTTCGATGAGCAATCAGTCGGACAAACAGTTTGTTCGCTCTCTACAAACATATATACACATGCACATATTTATTTATATAGCTGCATATATGAGCAAATGGATATCGGGAAAACTGGATATTGTGATACGCTTGGAATTCCTTTTTGCTTTAAACTAATTGACTTGTGTGCGCTGAAGAATATTTATATTTGCTTCCCAACGACACATACCCAATCCCCCCCTCCCCCCTCCCCATCACTTTCCCATCTCCCCTTCCCATCCCGAATCCCGCTGCACTGGCAACGACTCGCAGAGCAATGCACTCCAGCCAGACAGCAAATTGCGACCTGTTCCTGGCACCGTATACCCTTCGCCCACGCCCACGCTGACGCCCGCGCCTTCGCCCTTTACTATATGTGCTGCTGCGTCCTGCATCCAGTTACTGAATCAGTCCGTCCGTCTACGTCTGTCTGCTTGCCTGCCCGTCTCTGTGTTTGTTTGTTTGTTTGTTTGCTTTCGCTTATTTTTATTGCCACGCATCCTTTTTATGTCCTGCTGTGATTTCAAGCGGCTCTGCTGCTGCTTCTCCATTTGGCCAGCCCTGCTGTTTGCATTGCCAACCGCACTGTTTTGTCCCATTGCCACGCCCACGCCCACACACACGCCACACACACACGCCATACACACACACACAAGCGTTATAGCCCCGCTGCAATTTCACGTTGATTTTCAGCGCTCTTTGGGTTCCGGGTCTGCGTCCGGGTCACAGCTCCACTTTGGCCCTGCGGTCGTCGGCAATGTCCGTACATAAATATGAAATTTATTAGTAAATGTTATATATCCTTTTGTGCGTGTCAGTTCTGGCTTGAATTGCAATTCAGCTCTGCTCATTTGCGACAGCAACAATAACAACACCAGCTGCAGCCAACCTACAGCTCATCATCATCGCCATCATCATCATCGCCATCATCATCATCATCATGAGCAGAGCCCCATGCAGACCCAATGGCATCATCAGCTTTATTATCGTCGGTCTGGTCACTATTTTAATTTGTTAAATGCACTTGTGTCATGCCCCAACACTACCAACCGTTCCCAAGTACCAGGCCTCCTGCCTGAAGCCACCACATCGTGCCTGAAGCCCTTAACCCTTGTATGCCCGAGCAATACAAGTGTCTTAGGGAGATATTTCTGTTTATGGAATAATCGATATCAACGAAATGATCGCTAATATTGATCTATCGATAAATAATTACGGTTGACAGACTACATAAGGTATATATGTATATTCATGATCAGAGTGATGAACTTAGTTGACTTAGTCCCGTTCGTCTATACGTTCTTCTGCTCCTGTGTCTGCATATTTGAACTCATCGTTCTCGGAAAATAATAGAGCTAAAGACTTGAAATATTTTTTGCAAGTCCGTCTATACCGCGTGCTGTTCAAGTTTGTTTTAAAAACCCGATAGCTATATCCATTTTTCCGTTATCGTTTCAAAATCAGATCAGAAATAATTTATGATATTACATCTCCTTCACATTTAGAGCTACTTTTGCTAACCAATGATATTATCATTTTATTTTATATAATCAGCTTTCCTTTATCTTACTTTAGCTTATTAGCGATGCACTAATTACACTTTGAATAAGCTTAAGTAGCACAAACTCTGAAACCATACCACTCTCCTTACCCCATTTCACTCGCACACACACACACACACTCTCTGTCTCTCTCCCTCTCCCTCATATTTTTTGCCTCCTTCCATCTATTTAGCCAATTGAGAATTACATAGAGTTGCTACAATTAAGCTCATATTTTAAGAAAAGTTGAAACAAATGGAAGCATAAACTAAAACCAAACTGATTTATGATCTGGCATAAAATATTTTCCACAAAATTTGCTGCCATAACTTTGCAGATTTTCATTAAATTTTGTTCCAAAAAAAAATTCCATTCTTTTTTTTCACATTTATTTCTGTTTTTTGCTCTCTTTTTTCGCTATTTGTTTTTGCTTTTTTTCGTTTTTTTTTTTTTTTTGGCTGCTAGAGTTAAGCTGAGTTCTTGCCCACACTTGGTCGACCTATTTGTTGGGATTTGTTTGGCCAGTCCCATGGCTACTCCTGCTCCAGCTCCTACTCCTGCTGGCTGGCACGTTTGTTGCCTGTCATAATCCATAATCCCGAATGCCGTGAAATATGGAATCAACTTTAGTGCCAACTCAATGGCGAACAGAGCGTTGCGCTGTTTCATTTCGTTTCGTTTTGTTTGCTTTCGCACTTTTCCAAATTTTAATTAATTACGCTTATCAATTTTAGCTCTGGCAAAAGTATCGTTAGCCAACAATATTTTGTTTGTTATGTTTGCTTAACTATTTCTGTTTCTTACTCGAAACTTTTCAAATACCCTATAGCCTCTTAGGGGAGTAAGGGTCTGCAGTGTTGTATTCCAAGTCAGCTCTAAAGCATAGAAGTTCCAGTATCTCTTCTGCTTAATATAGCAGCTAATATTGTTCAATTTGTATGCTTTGATTATATATGAAAGATTTTATTATTTATTTAAGCTAATCCCTTGAAAGCTCTCGAGCTTTGGTAATATTTAATAACATATTGATAGACAGTGAGAATGCATTCACAACAGGGTATTGCTGCGTTGTTCAATATATTTGATTGTTGTTGCAGTCCATGCGGATATATTTTCATAGTTTCTTGAAGCCAACTGCAGCTGAAAGCTGAGAATTGAAAAATGCGACACAAAAACTAAGCGAAAATTTATTCATTGCGCCAAAAAGCGAGCAACTGGGTTAACTTTGACTCGCTTATCTATACAAGAGAGAGAGAGAGAGACAGAAAGGGGAGAGCGAGAGATAGAGAGAGAGAGAGAGAGGGGAGAGTGTGAAGTAATGAGAGCTAGCAGCTAACATTTTATTATTGTACATTTGCACAGAGCAATTTTCTGCATGTTTTTTCCCCTCTTCGTCTTCTTCTTCTGCTTTTTTTTTTGGCACTTTTATTTGATTTTTATGCGACTTTGCGCCCGGACGCCTGAATTATTGCCCGGCGCAATGCTTAAATGCGAACTAGGCCAGGATACGGATGCGGAAGAGCGCTATGGCCAGGGCCAAAGGCGGTCGGCGGGGCAAGGCAATGGCTTGTAATGGATAGTACAAGGCGACAGGCAACAGGACGCCAGTCGGACGTTTGGCCTTTTTGGCAAACTGCTTTTGCAGCAATTGCATACTTTGCGGCGCCTGTCATGACAGCTACAGCCTATGCACACACACACACACACACACACACACACACACACACACATGTCTGACATGGCTGCTGCTACAAATGTTTGCTCAAGTCTTCCCGTCACTCTCTCTTCCCTTCTCTGTTTCCCTCTCCCTCTATATGTATCTCTCACATGCCTTCTGACATTTCCTCTATGCGACAATGTCAAGTCCATTGGCTAACAAATCAAAAATCATTTTGCTCTCGCCCTCTTAATGCCTTTAAAGATGCCGCACTTCCGCTTGCCGGAAACTAGATTTAATATACGTATATATACCTATATACACACACATATATATATATACTTTGTATATATGTATATGGATAATTTGTCGTTCTGCCCAGCTGGGGTCAGTTGTCGTCTTGAGGCCTCCCCTAAGCTCCTGGGCAACCAAAGCGCACTTGACATTGACAATTATGACATGCGCTTGGCATTGCCTTTGTGCGTCTGTGTGTGTGTGTGTGTGTACGTGTGCCTTGGGTTGACAAATTTAAAGGTTTCCGTAGCGGCGTTAAGCCCTGCACAGGTCTCTTGAGCGCGCAGCTGAAATACTTTTCCTCAAAGACCTCTTAGCTTTTGTAATGCGGGCATTAGAAAGTCTGTCATGCATTGCGTTTTGCGCTCCACCTGGCGAGCGTTTGCGTCCCCATTGCCAACTACGTGACCGCCCAGGCTTTTGCACCGTTAGTCTCCAGCTCAACAATATTCTCTTCTGCTCAATTGATTTTCTTGTTGTATCTCTCGTATAAAAATTTGTATATAGTATTTCTCATCTGTCTATCGATATCTTTGCTTTTATTGCCTTTTCGAGATAATAGGGTAAAAAGATGCTCTGGCGCTTCATAATAAAAGAATTCCTTTTCTTTCTCAGTCACTCACTTAATCACTCTCTCTCTCTCTCTCTCTCCTCTCTCTCTTATCTTATATCTAGGCAGGCATGCAGTATGTCTGTCTAACATCTTCTCTGACTTTATTCCTAACCTATCTAACTCTCTGTCTTTCTGTCTCTCTCTCTCCTTCTCTCTGTATTTTTGTCTCTCTTTCTCTCTCTATCTGTCTATCTTTCTCTCTGTCTCTGCCTTCCTTTGCCTTCCTCTGTCTCTCTCTCTCTTTCTCTCTCTCATGTTTTAATCTTCTGTCACATTCTTCCACAGGCGCTCTCTCCATGGCCATATTATACTCTTTGTTCCTTCTTCTCTGTCTCACTCTACCAGACTCTTCTCTTTCTCTCTATCTGCCGCTTCTTTCTTTTCAGTAACTTGCCCTTTCTTCTACAAACTTCTTATGGTCTCTTCAATATCATTTTGCTCAACATTTTCATTCCATCATCTCAAACGTTTCAGCTTCCCAAACGTTCCCAATTGCCCTACACAACTTTTTCCAGAATTTCCCTATCTTATCTACCAATTTACCCATATAATATCTTATTGAATTTTCCGTTCAATTCCTAGAATTTCTATTTTGTGTTCTTCTTCTCTTATTCCAGTAAGAATTGGCTGTTCTATGTCATTTATCTACGTCTACTTTCCCAACACTTCAGGTATCTCCTTGATATTCTTTCCCATCAAACGTTTCACTGATTGCTTTACGCAATCTTTTTGATATTGCCATGCACAATGCAAGTTTCCCAATATAATTCAATTTACGTATAGCCCACTCCCCAAGTGCCGAACAAGCACTGCAGTTTTTATTAAAAGTCTTCGCCAATTAAAGCGTAACTATTATCATGCGATTCAACAGTTCGTAATTAAGATTTTATTTATCACACATTTCCAGTAACATCATCATCATCATCATCTGCTTCTTCTTCTTCTTCTTCGTCTTCAACTTGCTGTTGTTGACGGCCTCTGTGTGAAATTAAAATAAAATTTCTTAATTTATTTTCTCTTGCAAGTTTTTTAGTTATGTTGCCAACTCAAATACTTGGCAATTAACTCAAGGGCGAAAAGAACTTGCTGGCAAAGCGAACACAAGGGACGCAGCAGGGGCTGGAGAGGGAGAGGGGGGAGGGGGGGTAGGCAGGGATGGTAGGATAGATTGTGTGGGCTGCTTGAAGTGAAACAGGCCAAAAAGTTTTATTTGCACTGGCTGCGTATGAAAATTTTACTTTGATCTTCAAATGCAGCAGCAGGAGCAACAGCAGCAGCAGCAACAACAACAACAGCAGCAACAACTAGACATATGTGTGAGTGTGTGTAAGTTATATGTAGTTAAGACACCTTTGACTAGAAATAAATGCCAACAATTTGTTGGATTTGTGTTGCTGCCATTGCCATTGCTGTTGCTATTGCTGTTGCTGTTGCTATTGCTGTTGCTGCTGTTGATAATCAAGCTGAAAACAGAGCCAAACTACATTTGTACCAATTGCAAGTAATGCGAGTTGCCCAACAGGCAGAACAAAGCCCGGCCGGGGCAGCGTGGCAATGCGAACAGGACGCAGTGCGAACTACAAATGTAATGGCAAATTTTTGAAATTAGTATGCAACACGCATAACAGCAGCAGCAGCAACAGCAACAGCAACAGCAACGGCAGCAGCAGCAGCATCATCTGAGGGGGCAAATGCCAGAGCAGGAGGCGAGTAAGGACTCTGCTGCGGGTATGTGAGTTGCGTGCTAAGGAGTCGTGTCAACATATCCTTCACACAAGCAGGAATTGTTGTTGCTGCTGCTGTTGCTGTTGCTGCTGTTGCTGTTGCTATTGCTGCTGTTGCTGCTGCTATTCAGCATCAATAAGCGGCATATTTAAGCTGCTTTCAAGCCCCTTTTATTGTTGGCTGGTTTTAAGTAATTTTAATAGCACTTCTTCTACTACACATATACATACACACACACACACACACATATATATACAATTCCGGGTACGTAACAAGAGTATTAGGCTGCATATAGAGTGAGAATGCTTCATTTTTGGCCACATTATGTGTTAGACTCTGCTCTCGGCTAATGCCAGCTTAGCAAATTGCTTTTCAGCGATGGGGGAGGGAGGGGGAGAGGGAGTGGACAGCAGCAGGAGTAGGGGCTGGCAACGAGCAGCGCAAGGAGCAACCTTGCAACGTGCTGCGACCACATGAAGCTGAGCCAAAGACTGCGGAAAGGCATTTCGAATGCAAGTGCCGAATCCAGCTGCTAATCAGCTAAAGTTTAGCTTGGCTAACGAGCAGTACAAATAAACTGAAAATAATAATCAACAGCAGGACAAGGCTCGTGGCCAGCAGCAAGAGCAACACTCAAATTGAGCTGGCCAATTGAACTGGTTCATTTAATTAAGAATTCACTAGAAACCTATATATACTATATACATACATATGTATTGGTAGATTTTATAGCTGTGTGCATTGATGTGGGCATATTTTTAAATAGATCTAACCGAAAAGGCTTCTATGGAAGACAACTGAGACATAGGCTGACTAAGTAAGAGGAGCATAAAATGAGATAGAGATCAACTAAAATTGGAACCAATATAATACATTCCTGTTATTATGCGTATATTATTATTCTCTAGCTCCTAGCTCTTTAATGCTACTACTAATACCGCTGAAAACCACCATGCTACTACTTTTACTGTTAATACGACAACTAATAATGCCACGGCTACTTCTATTGATATTACAAATGCTCCTGCTACTACTACTACTGTTACTATTGATACTACTAATACTACTGCTCCTGCTACTACTACTACTGCTACTATTGGTACTACTAATACTACTGCTCCGGCTACTACTACTACTGCTCCTGCTACTACTACCACTGCTACTATTGATACTACTAATACTACTGCTCCGGCTACTACTACTACTACTACTACTACTACTGCTACTATTGATACTACTACTACTGCTACTATTGATACTACTAATACTACTGCTCCTGCTACTACTACTTCTATTGTTACTACTACTACTATTGTTACTACTACTATTACTATCATTGATACTACTAATACTATTGCTCCTGCTACTACTACTACTATTGTTACTACTACTACTATTGTTACTACTACTACTATTGTTACTACTACTACTATTGTT
>NW_022046347.1:15716-39801 GCF_001654015.2 Drosophila navojoa | reverse complement strand
GAGAGAGAGAGAGAGAGAGAGAGAGAGAGAGAGAGAGAGAGAGAGAGAGTAAGAGGATTACAAAATTGTCAAAGCAAAATACAGAAATCTTAAGAGATCTCTTTCATATTATCCAGATAGAGTTGCCATACTACCATAATATAGAGCACTAAAAGCAATGCATATCCAAGTCAAAGATCAGATTGATATGGCATTTCTTGTAACTTATCAATCTTATCAATCATCTAAGAAGCTCTTCGCCGCTAACTTCTGACGCACAACCATTTAAACGGGAATCTTTGAAAGCCATTTCAAGGCTTTCAACTAAAATTTACATCTCAAATCTAAAGTGCGGAAATAAAATCTTGCCATTTCTTCCAGCTTCTTTGCCAACAAGTGTTACAAAATTATGATAGTATACAGTCCATGGCAAGGGCATAAAAAACCACTATGAAGGGCGGGTGCGAGAATAAAGAAACGGCCATGGAAGGGCATGGAGGCAACGTGAACCGATGGAGCAGCCGGCGTGCCCAACAAGTGAGTAAAAATCTAATCCATTACTCAAACCCGCAAAAGCAAAAGTAATGGACGGACCCAGGCAGCGAGGCAGGGCTGGAGGATGGGTTGGGTCAGAGGGTGCCGTTGTATGGGAGCAAAGGGTAGAGGCTCGAAGGGGGTGTCGAAAAGCGGTGTAAATCTTTTGTAACGTTTTAGTTGCCCGCCTTTGTTGTGGGCTGCTTAGCTGGTTGGCCGGAAGATGAGCTCCTAAAAAAAGAGAGAAACACGTGAGATAGCACTGAACGGCAGTGAACGACTCCAAGACACCCTGAAATAGCAGAGCTTAGAATATCTTAACAACATCGATATATGCATATATGATATTTGGTTATTAAGGCAAAACTTATCGATAATCTCTTTGGATCTCTTCTTCTTCTTTCGATTGTCAATAATTTTCTTAAAAATATTATTTTGAAATCACAAATCGATTTGGATCGATTGAGAGGAACAGGAAATAACTAAAATAGATTTGTAGATGCCTAGATCTCAATCGATTAGCTTATCGGTTATCGATTTTAATCGTTCCCTTTTCGTATAAATTTCGATAGCCAAAGGAAAACTAATCTCTAGAGATTCTCTAGAGCACTTCTTACAAATCTTTGGAAACGATTCAAGCTATCAATGATTGTGAGAGCCTTTAGCTATGCTATTATACTCTCCGCCTATAGACTGATCAGAAATTGATAAACATTCGCCTGACTCTACCATACAATGCCATAACAGAATTAGACATTCTTGCTATAAATCCATTTTGAGAGGGTATTGGAATCGAACGTTCAATTGAATGGCTGCGCACAGAGAGCCGTGTCGTCTACGTGCGGCATATGTGGCACGTCGATGCGGAAACGGAAATAAAATTGCAATTCGACAGACCAGTTGAATGCCATTTGAAGTCCGCAAAGCGTTGCGAATCGCCGGTCAGCCCTTTTGTTCCGTGACACCAACTTTGTCCAGTGCTCGAAAGCCGAGTTTGAGATAACTTTGCTGGGTCTGAGACGTGCGAACTGTTTGTGGCATCATCATCATCATCACACACGTGTACATGTGTGTGTGTGTGTGTGTAGAGTTCAAGTTCGAGTACGCTCTGGCGCCTTCGATTGAGTTGGGATCCTTTTTTGGTTTTTTAATTTTCACAACTTTTGACCCAAATTCATTTGTCACACACCAGAGAGGCGGCCAAGCGGCAGACCCCAATGTCGCTTGACCGGTGCAAAGTTCATATAAATAACTAATAGTGTGCCGGTCGCAAGGGTTATCTGCTCGATAGTTAGGGTCTAATACGCAGGTGGCTCATAAACTGACAGACAGATGTGTCCCGATGTCTGAAGGTTGGCAACAGTGTATGCATGGAGTGCGCTTGCTTTATTACATTACGAACGTCACTAAACTAAACACTGATAGCTACTAACTAAGGGGACAAACTAAACTCAACTTTTTCAGGGTTGCCCGATGATGGCGAAAAGTTTAAAGTGAAGTTCGCCAACTACGCAGCTATAAATTTCACGCAACTCTAAAAAACAGCAGCTGTGTCTAGCTGCAAATGAGCTCTTTACATATAATGAATGAGCGTATAGTTTAGATCATTTAGAACAAAGCGTTAAAAGCTCAACAACCTGCGGTAAATTCATGCATTGGTATTGTCAATCAATAGGGAAATGGCAACAAGTGAAGCTCGGCAACAGGGCATATTATTGGAGTCTGCTGAAAAGCTAAAGGAAACGTCGGCTGCAGACAGAAAATATATATAATAATAAAGTATATAAAATAATTAAAAAGGTAAGAGTAAAAGGTTATAAAAGTATATGATTGAAAATTTTATATATATATTCTATAGATTAATCATTGATTAAATAAAATTGAAGTGTTGCAACTGTGTACCTTGAAGAGCATGAAGAACATATATGCTACAAAAGCTTTATAAAGCACATACATAGCTTTCTTGTGACGTTTGACAACATTGGCTAATTTAATGAAGCATGAATTATCAGCGAATCATATAATTGAGATTCACAGCTCAAGCTAAACTTTTGTCAGCTACTAATGAGTTCAATCCGAATGAAATCGAGCAACAATGTAAACTGAAATATAATATTCAGATAAGGCATATCGGGCATACATATGAAAGGAAGTACATATATACAAAGAGTAATATCAATAAGTAAAAGGCGAACTCAAAACTTTAAAATGAAATTGAATAGCACTGACAAACGCAATAAAGGTTACCAAAACTGGTAAATATAGTGAAGTTGACCAACTCTGGCAAACATAGTTAAGTTTATTAACACTGACAAATATAGTCAAATGTACCAATTCTGCCAAACATAATAAATTTCACCAACACTGGAAAGTACAGTAAAGTTGACTAAAACTGACGAACATCGTGAAATTTACCAACACTGACAAATATATCAATCACATGTACCAATCCTGCCAGCATAATCAATTTTATCAACACTTGCAAACATAGTGAGATTCACTAACACTGGCAAATATAGGCGTATTTACAAATACTAAGCATAGTGAAATTAATTATTATTAGAAAACATTAAAAAGTTTACCAATACTGGCAAATATAGAAGAGTTTACCAACACTAATAAATATATTGAAACTTATCAACACTGGCAGGCATAGTAAAATTTACCAATGCCATAATATGGCTTACCAACACTGGCAAATGAAGTATACCAACACTGGCATACATAGAAGAGTTTACCAACACTAACGAACACAGTGAAGATTACCAGCACTGGCAAACATAATCAAATTTACCAATACTGCCGAACATCATAGGGTTTACCAACACTGGCAAACAGGGTGAAACCTACCCACATGACATAAATCACAAGCACACATAATTCAAACGAAATTTAAGAAGAAAACTTACACTAACTGCTAATGAGCTTTAGGTCAAGCCGCATAGCTCAAGCAGACAAGCCACAAGCATGATTACCCACACAGTCACAGCGCTGAAGGTGAAGTGCGGCAACAGGGCAAAAGAATGCCTAGGCGAATTCGCAATTGCATAGTTTGTGAAACAATTTGGCCATTTGCTAATAGCACCGAAGCAGCTGCCACAAAGTTTCCACATGCATGCGACTAATGAGCTTTAAGTCATGCTAAAGCACAAATCCTTTGGCAGCGCTGCACGAAAGCCGCAAATATTTTTGGCTGGCTGCCATTTAAGCTTAATAGTCGGAAATTAAATCAAGATTTGCGTGCTTGGGCCAAAAAAACAGAAGAGCGCAAAGAAAAACGGAAACGGAAAAAGTGAAATGCAAAACAAAACAAAAAAACAAAAAGGGAAATTGCAGTCGAGGTATTTGCATATTTGTCGCTGCCATAAAACCAAAAAAGCTAACTGTAACCAGAGTTGAATAAAAACCCAGCTTGGCTGACTGTCAGTTTGACCATGAAAATGAAAATATGTTCGAGCTGTAGCTCATTCTACTTCAACGTGTTTTTTGCGGCCAGACTAAGAAAAATGTTACGCCTGTGTGTGTGTGTGTGTGTTTGGATTTGTAAAAAGCGCAAGTGTAATTAGTGTGAGGCTTAACGGGGCTAAACAAACTGTCGGCGAGCGTGGGCTAAAACCCGAGACCCAGACACAGAGACAGAGGCAGACCCAAGCCCAAGCCACAGTGAAACCCACAAAAGCTCCAAAAACTCCAAAAAACAAAAAAACAAAATAGTAAAAGAAACCTCAGAGTGGGACCAGTTTCATGTGGGTTCTGCTTGGATTTGGTTTTGGTTTTGGGTTTTTTTTTTAGCCATCGCTGACAGCAGATTGTAAAACTATTGCCAAATTGCCATTTGAAAAGTCGCGGGCGCGTTGAGTGCCGTAGCGGGTCGTGGTTCCAGGGTCGAGGGTCGAGGGTGGCTGCTGCAACGCGCGACTGCAACTGCAACTGCAACGCGCAACTGCAACTGCAACTGGCAAATGCAACTGTCTCGCTGATAAATCGCTTGTGCATTATTTACGAGCATTTTTTTTGTCTCTGTTATTTTTTTGTTCATGCGCTCTTCCTCTTCGCTGCTTTGACGTGTGTATTTTATGCATGGTTACTTTTTATAGCCGGCACCCATGACGTATGCGTGATATGGCGCTCCCAGCCTCTGTCTGCCGCTTGGACATTTGCCTGTCAGCAGAGCCCGACAACAATTGTGCAACGGCCTTGGCAACAGCTACACAAACATACAAACAAATAGAGAAAAAGAGAAGAAAGCACAACAAAACAACACAAAAACACAAATTATTGTCATAAATAATGAATGCATTTAAATTTCTAGTTTATGAGTGCAACAAAAAGGGCTAACGGAAGGCAAAATTCCAGCATGAAATAGCTGGAAAAATGTTTACCTTCATGAGAAAGTTGAGTTTTGCTAAACTTAAAGCTTGCCCATTTTTTTTGTAAACTCTAGTAAAAGTACAGTTTCTCATTTGCAGTCAGAGAAAACTGTAAAATATGGACAGTTGTCAGGGAGTGAGGATGAGAGAGGGAGAGAGAGAAGGAGGGAAGGAGAGAGAGAGAGAGAGAGTTTTAACTTTCTGCTATCTCTATCTACTTTATATGCATTTTTATAGATTCTGGGAAAAATCAACTTGGACTTTATACCTAGGCGAGCAGAACTCATTGAAAAGGGCAATCCGATGATGTTTAATGTATGTAACAGACAACAGGAGGCGTGGAAGATCCAATACACTTTCCTGATGAGTCCTTTTAGTTGTATTATCAAGAAAATCATATATATATATATATAATTTAACGATATATTACAGTCGAGTCGAGTCGAAATGGCAAAGGAAAATTTTTTTTTATACCCTGAACCCATTGAATATGGAGAATCAGCGCATGATGTTTTTTTCATGTACACGAACGAACAAATTCAAGGGTAGAGACCCTTTTTCAAATTATCGCGATTTTCAATTTACAGGGCTCAAATTATCGAGACTTGACTGTATTATTGATAATACAAAAATGAGCTGAGTTATTCTTACCCTACATTTGTTCACAAAAAAGAGTAACATAAGCTAAAATCGATTCTAATTTAAAAATCGACTACCATAATCTATTCATAATATTCGAAAAGTTCTTAAAAATATCCCATAATTCATCTATTAAATATTACACTTATTAACTTATATTTGGGCAATAATCACCGAATAATTGATCTATTTGATTGCACAATACATCAACCATCAACGATAATTTATCTATAATTTTCGATAATTTATCAATTTGAGTTCAAGCATTTCTCAAGTTAAGACAGCCACGCCTATTTGATTAGGAAAGTATATTTTACGTAAAAGCTATTAAACTAAATATATTCCATAGTAAGTCCCATACAATAGAGGACGGTGCTATATATGTAGTGTAACTGTATTGAACAGGTGTCAGCTTGTCTCTTAGTCAGAAATTCCAACACATTTTTTAGGCATTGACTTAATGACTTAGTAATTGACAGATTGATGGATTGCTTAATCACCGCCTTAAGCGTAACGTCGAGGAGCTACAATGCTTTGTGACGTCTATTGGCGAAGTTTCCTATTTAATTCTAGTGTAAAACGAACTGCAAATGAATTTTTATCGCATTTTAAGTGAAACGATATTAACTGGAAGCTCGCATATGGCATAAAGTCGCACGACACATGCGACGAACAAAGTCTACTTTAGTAGCTACCCAATTGAGCTTATAAAACAGATTTAATCTTTTGAATTAGCGCTCAATTGTGTTGCACGCTTATCAAGTTGTCAGCCATGAAAAAGGCATTCATCAGGCAGCCTTAGCTTTGGTCGTGCTGCTTATGAGGCTGTCAGGGCCAATGGGATGTTGTTTTACAGCTCTCTCTCTCTCTCTCTTCCCCTCTCTCTCGCCCCTTTCTCTGTCACTGTGCAATCATTATTGGCAGCACTCGACAATTCGGTCAACAGCACCTAGCGGGGCCAATGTGTTGGCGTGCAAGGGCCCCATCAAATCTGGCCTTGATGCCAAAGACTCAAAGTAAACAATATGCGAAGCAAACTTTGCAATTTCTGGATGCGAAATCATGCGAATCATGCGAATCATGCATGCTGCACGATGGCCCAAAACAAAAATAGTAACAAGTGCGCAGGGAGATGCCAAATGTCATGTCTCACTGTGTGTATATGAGTGTTTGTGTGTGAGTGTGTGTGTGTGTGTGTGTAGGGGGAGTTGGAGCACAGCAAAGCAAAGCAACGCAACGCAGGTGGGGTTAGAGGCGTTTTCGAGTGCAGAGCCAGTCGCTCGCAGACGGAGAGTGAGAGCAAAAGTCTTTTGATTTATGCGCCGCAATTAATTTTTTGCGCATTTTATTGCCCTGCATGAAGAGCAACAGAGCGGGTATATAGGCTGAAAGGAAACTTTGGTAAATGTAGAGAATGGAAAAGGCAACTCAAGCTGATGTTAAGAAACTCTAATACTCATAGGAAAATACTGCATATTTTTGTGAATATGATAAATATATTATAAAACTCTAATAATTTCTAATCCAATGAGATCTTCAAAGCAAATATTTTTTTAGGGAAAAATATTTAAAGAAAATCCAATTCATTTTGTACTAGTTTAAAATTACTTGTGTTTACTTATTTAATAATACAACAGGCTTGAGGTATAGAAGAAAAAACTTTTCTCTATAATTTCCAATCCAAAAGTAAGTCTTCGCACCCAAATGATATATTATCTAACAGGAAGACTCAATATACAATCGAAATATAATAAATATTGGGACTTAATACAGCAGAAACATATCGATACAAATTATTAATATATATGATTCAGTTCAAAAGATATACAGGATATATATTATGCAACTATTTATAAACTCCTACGAAAGTAATTTCTCTATCAAAAGTCAATTAAGCCTTTAACTAATGCGCATAATTTTCCTTTTGAGAATCAATCAAGTAAATATACAGGGCATATGTCAAAAAAATCATTCTCTATATAGTTGATTATCCATATAATCTCTATGCCCTATCTATTTTCTATTGAAGTACATAGATTCTATTGCAATAAACTTTATCTAAGAGCAATCTATAGTCTAACATTGAATACTATTTTTTACAGGGTATTTGCTAGTGGCGCATGACATATATATATTTGATGCTGCTCTGAATGTTGCTATGGGGAAGCTGGCGTGGCCAACGACAGCGACATGGACATGGAACTATGCAAGAGGCGACATAGCATGGAACGGTATGGCTACACACACACACATACACATTATATATATGTGTATATATACACACGTGTCAGACAGAGACAGAGTGAGGGCAACAGTCAGCCAGACGCACAGGCAAAGGTGCGTTCACGCGTTGCAATGCTGAATTTTATGCCTCCGCTCATACAGCACACACACACACATACTGCTTCTCTCTCTCTCTCTCTCACACACACACACACACACTGTTTCTCTCTCTCACACACACACACACACACGTACAGTTGGCGTTTGTCATTTTGCCGGCTCGCAGGCTGCTCGGCATTTTTGTGTGCACGGCGACTTCGGCAGAAGTTTTTGCGGCCAAAATGGGCAACGCTTTGGAATTTTAGTTACGCTTTGTTGCCTCTGCTGTCTCTCTCTGTGTGTGTGTGCGTGTGTGTGTTGTTGTTGTCTTGCTAAGTGTTTGTTATGATTTATATTGGTTTTATTAAATGTTTCAACAACCTTTGGGCAAAAATTATTTACTGCTGCGCGCCGAACACGCAATCCTGAGCACATGAAATGCGACAGCCTGCTGTGGCATGGGGCGTGGCTGGCCCTGAGTGACACCCGGCAACAGCAGCAGCCTCTAGAATATTGCAAATTGTGAAGCTGCGCGCCCTGTTGCCACTTGTGTGGCAAGCCGCCCGCAACTTTGAACGTGGCCAACGCGTGTGGTTAATGAGTTTTGGCAGCAGCGCTCAAAGTGCAGCTCACGACAGACTCTGGACAGCCAGACAGAGAGCTAGCCAGGTAGCATCTGTGCGGCAGCCAAACCTAATGGCAAAGCTCACTTAAGCTGCCAGCCGAAGGACAACGCTCACCTGTAGCACACCTCAGCTGCAATGCTCTGCCATTTGCTGAGCCTTGAGATTCAATTATAGTCAAACATGGTGAATAGCTTTCGGCCAGGTCAATATCACAGTTTACACTAGTTATGACAGCAAGTGTGCAAGGATATATAAGGATACACAGGGATGTATATTACTTACACATATATAAATTTTAGAGCATAAATGTGACAGTTTTCTGGCTTAAAGCTGCATTCAGGTGCTGAGAATATTTAATACATGAAATATAGACGTCATTATCATTTAAAAATAAAAGAAACTTCACACCTATTATTTTGACTAAGAATGTATAAAGGAATAGTTAATAATATAAAATAGAAATAAATATTAATATAACAAAATATTATAATAGAAATAAATATTAATATAACAAAATATTAAAAAATAGATAAATATAAAAAAAAAAAAAAACATTTAATATAATTTAAAAATGAGAATTATTTAATATATAACTACTCAAGTTTTTTTTATAATATTTATTAGGCCATACGGGGTACTCCGTAATCCATTTTTGAGCTTGTTGACAATTATTTAATATTAATTTATATATATTTAATATTAATTTATATATATTTAATATTAATTTATATATATTTTATATAATATATGTATATATTCAATATAATAATAAATTGTAGTTTATTTATTTATTTTATTTTTTGTATGTTTTTTGTTATTTTTTTTTTTATTTTATTTAGATCTTATATTTTTAAATCCGGCTATCAACAATTTTTTTTTTATATATGTATGTCTAACTATTGCAAATAGTAGGAATATCGTTTTGATTGTGAATAAAGCAAAGAAAATATAGTTTATATATGCGTTATATATGTACATGAGCAAATCAGCAATTGATGTATATATGTATGTACATATAAATTTGTTTTATAATAAATATATTATAATAAATTATACCTCTAATTAAAATGTATAGTTTTTTTTTTTAATATATTTTTTTAAGCGCTTTTTTTTTTCTTCAACATTATTTTTTGCAATCATATGCCGCAAATTTCTTAATTTTTTTACAGAGCTTACCTACATATGGCTTTATCTTTTTTCTTTCTTTTTGCAAAAACCTTTAAAATATACAACTATAAAAAATATGATATTCTATATACTATATCATATTCTCCTAGCAAGTCGTCTCACAAAGTGCTATGGCCATTATTTCATATATATTTATAGAGTCTAACTACTTGGGATTGCCGCTTAAGATGACTACAACTACAACAACTGCAACAACTACAACAACTACAACTACAACTATAGCAACTACAACGGCGACGACATCGAGGACATTCAGCACACATTTAAGGACAACATCCTTGTCGACATGCACGTTTCTGACGGCTTTATTGTCAGCCAAGTCTTGGACCCGCGCCCAACCACCTGCTCGCACTTCTTGTCGAAGCTGTCTTTAGTTTTTGCGCTCCAAAAACAAGAAGACAAGAAAAAAACACCAGAAAGGTGGAGAAAGCACGCTGAAAATGAGAACAAAGTGCTCCAAAAAGTCGCCAAGTTGTCTCACCGAATCTCATTCTCAACTCTCTTCCTCTCTCTCTCTCTCTCTTTCTTTGCTTTGCTCTCCATCTGTCTGTCTGGCTGTCGCTTTTAGAGCCACGCACTTGAATGACTTTTCATAACTTTATAAAAGTTTGCACAATGCAGCAAAGACTCAGCCAAGGATGTGGCTCAACGGCGACAATGAAGACGTTCCCTGACAATGGCCAAATGAGTGCCGGCTAACAGTATATACATTTGAGTGTGTATGTATATATATGTGTGTGTGTGTGTGTTAAAAGTTTTGTTGCCCACCGTGAGTTGATGTGGGGTCAACTTCTGTTCGGCACGTTTCCGCTTCCGTTTAGCGCCATTTGCCTACAGTCTACACTCGAGCATAATGAATATTTTGCTAAATTGAAATGTTGTTCTTGTTGTGCCCGCACCCACCCCCACCACTCCACCCACTCCACGCACTTGCGTAGTCCCCGGGCTCCGGTGGCCACTGTTTAAATGCCTTTTGAGTCACTTTCACTTTATGAGTGCGCCGCATCGCCGGCTGCATAAATATGAAAAATGTAAAATTTAATATGCAATTTACGTCAGCTTCAACTCTCGAATACCCTGCAGCAGGGCATGCTTAATTGAGTGTGCAAGATGTGCGTACGCTGGAGTTGAGTTGAGTTTGTCTGTCGTATCATAAAGTATACACTATATAATGTATATATGGGTGATATGTGAGCAGGATTTCCATTGATTTGATTACAATTTAAGGTTACTCTTTAGCTGACCCATACTGTAGTACAGTTCTTGTGCAACCTTTCGTTATTCCCTTTTTAATCTTCTCTATAACCTTTCATATTCTGGTCTATAGTTCCGTATAGGAATATTTTTCAATAGTTCAGCTATGGTTCTTCTATGATAACTCACTCTCTAGTTCTTTTCAGCTCACTCTATAATCACTCTACTGTCCTATAGTCTCTCTATAGCCCCTTTTATAGTTTTTCTATAGAAGCTTTTGTTGTTTCTCTATAGTTCATCCAGGGTCCTTACTTAATCATTCTATAGTTCCTTTATAGTTTCTCTATAGTTTTATAATATCTCTTTTACAAAGATATTATATGTCTATAGTTTCTGTATCATATTTTTATAGCATATCCCTTGTGGTTCCTTGGTCTTTCTATGGTTCATCCACAGTCCACTCCACACTCTCTTCCTTACTCTATATAGTCTTTCCATAGTATTTTCAAAATCCTTCCATACTTCTTCCATATTTAAGCAGTTAGTATGGGAAACGTTTAATGCTTTGTATGCTCAAGACCCTTACATATTCACTCTCTTCATAATCAGCTTAAAGTCATTATCAGTTTGAGATTGAAATAAGAAATTAAGTATGGGTAGATATAAACTACATATCTTTTAAGTAGCCCAATTAATTCATAAGCTATCAAGCTCAATGCAGCAACTTGATTATGGAGTATTTCTTTCTTTGTTTCATACAAATTTGTTATATCTATATTATATGATATATGTATATGTATATATAATACACTCATATATATATCACATTATCTACCCTATGCTCAGCTAGGGTATTTACCATTCAACGACTCTCTGGCAAACACTTTCTTGGTCTTGTGTTGTTGTTTGGGTGGTGCGAGGTGGTGGGGTGGGGCGATTCTTGCCGCCTGCTTTTTGGCAGACCCACGGCCATTTCTTAGTACTCGGCGCTCAGTTCTATTCTTGGTTGTCCTTTCAATTTGCATATTTCCTGGCTCTCTCTACGTTCTGGCTTTTAATGTTTGCACTCTGAAGGTTGGCATTTTTTATGGTTCTGGTCATTCTTTTGGTCTTTTGGCTCTTTCGTTGCGGTCTATTGTCAGGGGAAATTTGCTGCTCTGCATAACTGAATGCGGTGTGAGCTGAGCACAATGACGACGCTCGATGTGTGCGTGTGTGTGTGTGTGTGTGTGTGAATGAGAGCGCAAATCAGTTCAGGCTAAAAGAATTTCGGCTAATGAGACGCTTGAATGGAGCTGGCCAAAAACTGCTGTCAGCTTTACAGCTGTCCAAAGGGAGCCTTGGCTGCCCCACCCTCCTCCCCCACCATTCGTTTGACCCTCCTGCATAATTGCGAAATTCGAGCTTTCTCAACATTCGAAACGGACTTGTCAATTACTCAGTTTGTCAATCTTCGCTGCGAGCTGACTAACTGACTCATTGAGCCACTGACAGTTGTATGCTAAATATGATTGATACGATTGCTGTCTGCGCTAATGCCACGACTTTCGATATCATCATGCAGTCAGACGCGGTTTGATTGGCATTTTGGATTTGAATAACATTCGTTGCCATTAGACGCCCATATGCTTGCCATTCATTTCACATAGCTGCGATTGCCTTGATGCCATTCTTGCCAATGCATTCCACGTGTCAATTGCCCAGCTCAGACTGAGATTCCGATTCAGATTCCGATTCCGATTCAGATTCAGACTCAAAGAACTCAATCAGTTGCCAAATAATAGCCAGAAAAGAATGTGGACTTGGAGTGAAGGTTGTATGAAAAATGAAAATCACTTGGCACGCGCAATACCGGTTAATAATCGCTAGCAGCGGAGAGCTGTAAATCAATTCGATTGTCTGTGAAAATAAATGTCGATCAGTTTGCTGGGGATAGTCAGTCATATCGCTGACTTGTTACGAAATTTACTAGCTCATTAACGGATTCATTCTATTTAATGCTTTCATTGATTCACCGCATGGGTGTGCTTTAATTGTTCGTGAATAACTGTATAGCTAATCTATAGACTAAGTGGAAAATGCTATAACTCACAAAATTGATTACTGAATGAGTTTGTTCATTTCAGTTCATTTCAGCTCTTTCGTTCAGTTTGATCCCATGCCACAGCCTTTCGGGTGTTTTCTTTCCTGCTTCTCTTTTATCCTCCTCTCAGTTCTTTTCGCTTTTATATTCAGTTTTCTTCCTTTCTTCTCTTTCCTTTTGTGTCTTTTCTTATTTGGTGCTTCGTGTTTGCTGTATCCTCTTTGCGTCTTCTTTCCTTTGTTGGGAAATATTTTCCTAACTTTCCTTTTCTTTTTACCCATTCGTCTCTTTACCTTGCTTTTCTACCCTTACCTCCTGTGGGCTCCTGTCTTTATCTTTTCGTGGTCTTGGCTCTCCCTCATTTTCTTTTCTCATTTCTTTCCTTTACTTGTCTCTCTGTTTTTTTGTATTTCAATTTTTTATGTACTTTCTTCTATTGGCTCTCTTTTTCTTGTCTTTCCCTTCTTATCTTCGATTTTCATGTAGCTTTTCAGGTTTTTCTCTTGCCTTTTGTTGTCTTTCGTTCACTTCTTCCTTTCTCTTCTCTTCTCCTCTCCTTCCATTCCATTTCATCTCTAGGATTCCTTCTTTCTTCTCTTTGATTCTGTTTCCATCTCGTTTCATACTTCTTCCTCTAGTTTCTATTCTTTCTTCTCTTTTCTACTCGTTTTTATAGATATCTACATCTGTGTAGCTATCAAGCATCAAGTTAAAACTCAACTGCCTTGCAAATAAGTTAGATGAAGAAGCTGACAAACAACACACTTACTCACACACACAGGCACTCTCATACTCACACACACACACTCTTGCACACTTGCTCTGTTTAAATATTTATGCATTTTGATTAATGTGCGCATGCAATGCTAATTAATTTGATTAGGCGCTGACAAAAAAGCTTAAATTAGTTTGCTAACAATGCGACAACAACAACAACAACAATGAGTCTCAAATTCTGCTGTTAGATGAGACCCACAGCGTATAAATTAATTATTTTAATCTGTTTACATGTCAACCACATGAGCTGCCTGCCTGCCACGCTTCGAGGTAGCGCAAATTAAGAGTTAGCGGTTTCGCTAGCTCGGCTTAGGGGCGTGGCTGCATTGGCAAGTTAATAAAGCAAACACCTGTCGCTGTACCGTCTCCATGGGAGCTTGAAAGATGACATCCATTTGTTGCTCATACGCACCAACTTGTCTTAGACATCAGCACTTGGCTTGGCAAGCAGCCGCAGCCGCAGTCGCAGCCACCCACTGCCTCTCAGCCACCCACAGCCACCCACTTGCCAGACGCCCTCAACCGTAACGCTCACTCCTTTTCATTTGCGTTTGGGGCTCATTGCATGTGAACCACAAAACACTTTGAAGCAAAAAGTTTGCTGCGGCTGCGAAGTATATAAATAAGCGTGTGTGTGTGTCTGTATGTGTGTGCACAGTGGTTAGCTGTCTATGAGAAACTGAAGGATTGGCTACGATATTTTTTTTTATATTTAACAAGTATATTTTTCTTAGCTAAACAGTAAAAAGATTTTATATCCCATCAAAGAACACCTCAATTTCAATGAACTAAATATTTTTATATAAAAAAGAACTATTTTTCTGGAACTAAGTTAACTGAAAGTAAACAAGTAAGAAGGCTCTAGTCGAGACTGCTCGACTAGGAGATACCCTGAACCCTCCAAGCTGATATTCTTATCATTCTGCACTTCTTTTATGCACCCATTTTCAATGAGTTCAGGGTATAAAAAAAATAAATATATTTCATCAAAGAATGCTCCCATTTGAACCAAACTGAATATTTTTCTTGAACTACCTTCACTGTAAATTATATATAAACAGTTATATCTCATTACTGAATTATGTCTCCAATTTGAATGAAATACACTTTGTATAGCAGCAAATGTTTTGTATATAAAAATATTTATGTTGAGCCAAGTTAACCAGAAGGTAGCTTATAGAAGAACACTCTGATTGAGAGAAAATAAATTTAATATAAAAAAAAATCACTTATGACGAAGAAAACCTTCAGATGAGTTCATTTTGATTCAATATAATTTTTATTAAATTTTTCAATACAATTTAAAAATTATGAAATTTTTACTTTAGCCTTAGATTGTAAAGAGCTAATATTTTTGGGAATTATTTCTATATAAAAAAGGCTACGAAAGTTTTAAAAAGGTAAAATAGCAAATAACATTGAATCTGAAATCAAAAATACCAAGAAAAATTTGACAAGATTGGCTACAGTCAAATATGACTGCAATAAATTCTTCTTGTTGTAGTAAAGGAAATTATCCAACATATATCAAATAAGTAAACAAATATTCCCTTTTGCGAGTTGCATCAAAAATTTTGCCAATCGGCATATGATCAGGGAAATCAGGGAAAATTTCTATGGAAATGCTAGTCTGATGAATGCTAACCTTAATGAATTTTAGATATAAGAAAAAAAAAAAACTCACTTTTAATAATGAAGAAAGAGTAAAAATTTAAAGTACCTATTTCACTAATGCGTTTATTCTACCTTTGCAAAAGTGTTTCTCTATCAATTTCTAGCTCAAAGTAAAGCTCAATATATTTAAAAATTTCCCCGTACCACCGTGTCATCTATACATGTCGCTGATGAAGGAGGCATCACGTCTAGTCTCAAAGTTTCTGTACATCAAATTTTGCTCTCAGTTTCCATAGCTGTTGCACCACTGTGCCATCAGTGTCGCTGATGAGCCATCGTGCACTTTAAGCAAATTAGTTACGCAGCTCATGTTTTGCTGGTCCTGTTTGCTGTTCCTGCCCGCCCATTTATATACATACATACATATACAAATATATATATATGCATATATGTATGTATATGCATTTAATATATAGACATTTTGTCAGCCCGCATAGAACTGGCGAGTGTTTGTGTTGGCAAACAAATTTAATAAATAGCTAAAGACACAAAAGTCACAACCCTTTGCGATGCCATCCAGACATCCTTTCTCACACCAGCCGCACGCCCCCTGCCACCCTGCCCCGCTTGGCTTGGTTTGCCTTGACTGTGCGGCTGTCAACAAGCTGAAACTGAAGAAGCCATCGTCATCCTAGCCATGTCCATATTCATATTTACTTAAGTTTATGGCCCGTTGTATTTGTTCTTGTCAAGGGATATTGTTGTAAATTGTTATTGGTTGTTGTTGTTGCTGTTGCTGTTGCTGTTGCTGTTGCTGTTGCGGCCAGCCACATAAAATATATAACACTTCATTTTAACATATTTGCCAGAGCCCGCCCTCCATTTGCTAGCTGTTGGTTGTTTCGTTGTTGTTTTTTTTTCTGCTTTTGGCCAAAATGTCTTGAGCCAAATTCATGTGACGCCTACGACGATTACGAAATGGCGAAAACAAAAACAACAGCCACTACAACGCGTTGAGGGTCTTGTGTGTGGTGTCCGGGTGCAGGCAGGGCAGGGGCGCTGCTGGGATTTGTTTTGGTAGTTCTCTACCAGCCACTTCAGCATCTGCCACTGACTGGCCTCATAATTTATATGCTAAACATATTGCGTCTTATACGGATTACACGAAAATATTATTTTTGTTTTGTTTTTCGGGTTTTTGGTTTTTTGGTTTTTCTGTGTTTAGTTTTTGACGCGCCGAGCTTTACAGTGCTCGCCGCAAGCCCAGCAAATCCCTGGCCAAACTAGCTGTCAAATGCAATTCGCCTTTGACATTTCCCAAACAGAAGTCGAGCCAACTAATTGAGCGACGCTTGAATGTGAAGTGAATGGAAATTGAAATTGAAATCGAGCAGGTACAAATCGAAAGGTGTATTATAATATAATAATATGCATGTGTGTATATATATATATATAACAATTTTTTATTTCAATTGAATGAGTAAAGTCAACGGAAATCAAACAAGTCAACGTGTTTTAGTTAGGAGTGGTCGACTAGGAGTTACCCTGACCTCTTTTCTTTTATACATAAGAGACTAAACATAGAAAGGCACCTATAAGCTTATACTACTTCAGCTTCCATGGTCATTAATGAGGGAAATCTAAAAATTAAATAACTTTTGTTCGGATGAAGCTCTCTTCATCAAATTTGCGTAACATTAGAATCGTATCCAGTTTTACCTATTTATTCCCGCTCTTACCAGTCCTTACCAAGTGAAAAAAGGTATTCATAATCCGACGGACAGACGTAGGACGAAGGAAGTTCGAATTCTCAGAGGATTAAATAGTATAAAAATAACATAATGCATATGGCAAATAGAGAATCATAATCAATCAAATCATATATATAAGAATATATATATGATTTTAAATATTACATTTATATTTATATGAGCATACAAATACAAGATTATATATTCAGTCGTATATATATTACTATACAATATATAGTAAGACTATATATAGTAATTTCTGTTTTATATTGTACATATATAAATATAAACTAACCCTTAGATTGACTAGATACCCCTGTAAATCGCAATACTCCTATATATGTACATTTTCATATACAATCGACTGATTCTTTGATCAGCTATCTTTGTATTTATTTATACAAAATAAATAATCGCTAGCCTTCCCGCACTGCAGTTTATTTGTCATAGTCGTCAGCAAACTGAACTCGAAAGGTAAGTTCAAGGTATTATTTAAACTGAAATTATCCTCGGATGGGTACACGATAAACGGATGGAACATTTAACTACACACACTTGTAGTGCTTGCAATTAGATAAGGAATTCTCCATTGTCTCCGGAGTTTCGATTGTTTTATTTGCGTATACCCTGTACGTAGTGTGTAGTTAAGGGGTATATTCGCTGCAAGCGAATGTGTGTAATGCATGCAAGTAAATATAATCGAGTCTCGATAGTTAAAACCCCACTCAATCAATCGATAACTATAGCATCGAAAAAATTCGTTCTCGATCATTCTCGATAGTTTGAATTTCTGTGCAAATCGAAGAGTTATTGGGAGTAGTAGAGTTCCATAACTTTTGCTATAGATTCCTTCCTTCATTCATCCATTCATACTACCGATAACTTTGTTGTTCTAGAAGCGATAAATATCGTTGAATGAATGCAGATCTTAAAAATAAAAACTTTCCCACCAGCCCATGTGTAAGTACGAAAGTGAATTTATAAATTCCATATAGAAAACCTTGAAGAATTACTTCTGTTAAAGATTCTTCTGTTATATATAATCGATAACTGTGTTTGCATTAAATCGATAAATATGATATATAGAATGCTTGCAAGCGCAGGCCTTAAAGATTATATGAAATGAATATTATGAATATATAAAGCTTGTGCTCGATTTACTCGACTGTTATATCATCTAAGCAGGGCATCTATTAGTCACGCATGCCCCTTTAATTGAGCCCACGCTGCTGCCCTGCAATTTCAGTCTGGCTGGCTGACTGACTGCCTAGGTAGGCACCTTGTAGGCATTCAAGCATTTGCCATTCGCATGAAGCGCTCAACGATGCATGAACCATTCCGCAGACTGAACTGTGACTGCGACTGCGACTGCGACTGCGACTGCGACTGTGAATGTGATTGTGACTCTGTGTACATGTATATATGCACACACACACACACACATCAGTCTGAGTCATGGCTGGCACACCCACGGCGCATCACCTTCCTGGTTCTATGCACTGGCCATCCGCAAGGCCATGCTCATCCCCCAGCCGCAGGTCAGCTCGACTAGCTCGACTTCCCTGTATTTTCTTGCCCCAAATTTCAATTCTGCATGACTAAGCAAATGTTGGGTCGAGTGCACTTCCTTATGGAGCTGTGGCTAGGGCAAAGCTGTGTAAGTACGCGTGCAACACTTACCTCAGTTGATGTTGTTGAGTTTGGCGTTTCGTTGTTGTTGTTGTTGTTGCTATACGACGCTGCGCTGATAAAATATTGCTGCAACTATTGTTATTGTTATTACTGCTGCTGCTGTTGTTGTTGTTGCTGCTGTTGTTGCGGCACCAGAGCGGCAGCCTTTGCAGCTTCTTAACGTCCGGCGATAGGCCAATGATGCGCGTGGCCGCCGCACTCGCACTCAGCGGTGACGTCATATTGGCCAATTCACTGGCATCCGTATCATCAGCATCAGTTTCAAGCTCCTCGCGCAGCTGCTGCTGCTGTTGCTGTTGCTGTTGCTGTTGCTCGTTGCGCATGCGACGCGTTGAACGACGCTGCGGCGGCGTCGGCGTTGGCTTTGTGGTCAAGCGACGGCGCTGAAAGCCATTCGATTGGTTTTGTTGCTGTTGCTGCTGTTGTTGTAGCTGCTGCTGTGTTGTTGCTGCTGCCGCTGCTGCTGCTGTTGCTGCTGCGGCTGGCGTTGCTAATGCGGCCGTTTTGACAGGCCTCAATTTGATATCACTTAAGTATTGTGGGCGTGGCAGCTGTATGTTGCCGTTGCCATTGCTATTATATTTGTTGTTGTTATAACTAAAGTTATTATTATTGTTATTGTTGTTAATGCTTTGCCAATGCTGCAGCTGCAATTGCCTTGAATGTTGCTGATGATACTGTTGCTGCTGCTGCTGCTGGTGTTGCTGCTGCTGCTGTTGCTGCTGTATGGTTGCCGTTGTCGTTGCTGTTGCTGTCGTTGTTGTTGTACCATGATTGGGCGCTGAGCGCAAATCATTCAGCATCACATCCAGATCGCTGGCCAGCGAGCTGAGCAGCTGCAAAGAGCAAATCAAAAGGAAAACGTCACTTGAAATTCGAATATCGAAATCGAAGTAGAACTAGAACTATCAGGAAAGGAAAATGAGAAAGAGGGAGAAGCTAGAGTTTATGTCACGATTGAAGAGCTGATTTTCATATACTCCCATACATATATAAATACATATGAATATTCCTTTGTGAACCTTGATGCACTCTATCTTTTTAACTGTTGGTTCTTTAATGCATTGCTCTTCTTTGCGCTTCTCAACTATGTATGAAAACTTACTCGACTCTCATTCTGCTCTTGTAGTTTCTAATCTATTCTTTCTGCTTCTCTCACTCTCATACACTGTGATACACACATTCTCTCTCTCTCTCTCTCACACAAACTCTCACTCTCATTCACTCTCAGTTTCTCTCTTATTCTCTATCAATCTCTCTCTCTCTCCCCGTCTCTCTTTCTCTATCTCTCCTTCTACCTATCTATCCCTTTCTCTCTATATATTGTATATATCTATTCTTCTCTCTCTCTCTCTCTCTCTCTCTCTCTCTCTCTCTCTCTATTTATCTATCACGTACACCCTATCTATCTATCTCTCTCCACCTATCCGCCTCTATCTATCTATCTCTCCGTCTTTCTCCATGTCTCTGTCTCTTTATATTGATATTGATCAAGAATGAAGCTTTATCTCTGCTCTTAATCAACTCTTTTAATCTTTGACCCACTCTCACTCTCTACCAATCGCTTGGTCTCTCAACACATTGCTTTGCTTTTGCTTTGCGATTCCCATAAGGTAGATAAACTTGTATGGGTCAACAATTAAGCTTTATCGCCACTCCCATGTCGATCTGCCTTACTTTAATCCATGCTCTATCTCAGTCTCTCACTCGTGCTTTAACGAAGTTCAAAATTTGATCAGATAAGATTTGTTGATTTACTCTGAAGTGCATATAATATATGTATATGTATATGTATATATGGATATTTATATATATAAATTAAATATTGTATATATGTATATGTATATATCTGTAATTCCGCATTACCAGAAAAAGTTGTTCGCTAAACATTGACAAATATATTTCGAGCAATTACAGTCGGCTCCCAGGCAATCAGCGAACACGAAGAAGAAGAAGAAGAAAAGAGTTGCAACAGCTATCAGAATCGATTGGTAATCAAGTTCTATGCAAATCTGTCAGGTTTGTGGGTTAATGAACGGATGTCTCAAGCAGCCATCGACTTGACACAGACAATCAAGTGCTGACGCCTCGAGTCGGCCATGAGAAACGACTTTGGCTGCCGTTGATTTGCTTTCAGCTTATGGGTTTATTTCTCTTCTCTTTTTTTTTTTTTTTTTTTGTTTTTCTTCTCATATTTTATGTGCGCTATAGTTGTTGTTGCTTTCTTGACTTGCCAAATCGTGGCCCCTTGGTCTAGGCTGTTGAAGTCGGCCTCTGCGAGGAATTTCCGTTACACAAACAAAGCGCCACAGCAACTGCAACTGCAACTGCAACCGCAGCCGGCGGCAGTTAGAGCCGCTGTTGCTGCCGCTGGACATGATGCGAACTGGTCTTGACTTCCGGCCGGGCTGCCATCGAGTGGGGCAGGCCTTGACGAGGCTGGCTGATAGCGCTACGCCTCGCAATAATTACGCCGCCCATCATAACGGGTTTACTTTGGTCATCTCTATATGCGCCCCAGACACCAGGCAACGTGCAACACGCCAAAAAAAAAAGCTAACAAAAAATTCATATAGTTGCGTCGCCGGCGACGTCAGCGTCAGCGTCAACGTTGGCCGCAACGCAAACCGGCTCCCACGCTCTGTGCTAATTTGAGCTCCACTTCTGTTTTCTGTTTTCAGTCTTTCGGTTTCAGTTTCTTCGTCTCTTTTGAGGCGTTTATTTTGGTTTTTATTATTCTTTGTTGGCCCCTCTTCGCCTCTTCGCCTCTTTTATATTTTGTTTCACTTTGTTGTTGCTATTTTGTTGGTATTTATAAATATTCGTACAGCGCTCTGGCCTTTCTGGCCAAAAAGCTAGCAGCAATTGCCCGCCAGCACTATGCAAATTTTATGCGCTCGAAATTCAAGTGGAAAATGCCGAAACGAATCCGATTTAGCCGACATTTGGAATGCGCTCTCAAATATTGAGATAAGAACGGCACGAATTTGATATCAATAAGTAATTGCGACTACAATGATAATGGTATTCTAATTATGTTGAGCAGCAAGTTGATAACGAGAAATATCAAAGCAACAAGAAATACATTCCTAAATATGTGTATTACGCTTCATCTACAATTTTCTACAGACAGTAAAAAAATACCTAAATAACAAAAAAATATTCATTAGAATATTATTATTATTTAATACATACACATATATAGGGAAGCTCATATTTTTATGTAAAAAAAATAAAAATAAAAAATTGAAATGAATTTAAAAAAAAAATGATTTTTTAATTTGATTTTTTTTTTTTTTTTTTTTTTTTTTTTTAAAAAATTGAAGCGAAAAAAAATAGCCCTACATTTTAAATATATCGTTGTTCATTTTTAATGCTTTTGTACAAATATTAGTGACTACTAAAAATTTGAAAAATAAAAATTTTGTCTTACTTTATATCACGTTTTACGTTTTAACTAAATTTTTTTTTTTTTCCATGAAAATACTAGAGACTACTGAAATAGAGGTACATATACTAAAAACTATCAAACATTAAGCAAATTTCAGGTATATTATATATGACAAATATTATGGGACATAAAATAAGTCTAAGCTCTGTAAGAAGGAAGATAAGCTAGTTTGAAGCTAAATGTCATAATTTTTAATTAAAATTTATATCGAATACTATAGGACTATTATTAATTGTAAATATTTTTATTTTTATTACATCCATGAAAACTTTTAGGTTAAAGAATTGAATGATACGCCCTCTTAAATGTTTGCCACAGGCTGTGCTTAGGTCTTTAGCTGTGGCAAGAGCTGTTGAGAGCTCTGATCGGATTCAGATTCAGTCTCTGAGAGCTGGCAATGGATCTAAGCTAATCTTTAGCAAGCCAACTATTACAAAGGCATTTCCTGACTGGCATTGCAAATATTTTAATATATACATACATATATACACATACACATATGTAGATATTTATAGTAAAAGTTCCACTCTAATTTCCCATAATTTGCTTCCTTTACCTTATTTCTCTTTACATTTCCCTTTCGCTTTCTCTTTCATTCATTCTTTGTGCACTCGCAGAGCTATGCGTGTCTCTAATTTGCACAGGCTTTAATGGCACCCATTTATGTGGCACACGTGTTGCAAGCTGCAGCCCAGCACGCATACGCCTCATTGCACGCTTAATGTGCAGCGTGCAGTGTCGTTTTATACCTCAATATGTAAATTGAAAGGAGAAAAAAGGCCTTAAACACATGGCTTAGCGTGTAATGTGCACAACACACACTCAGGCACTTAAGCATACACGCACACACCGACACACACATATACACACGCACACACACAGACAGTACATGTAGACAGGCTAACCAATTGAGCAATTGCCACAGCAAACAAATTCAAATTGAAAATGTGGGCAAAGCAGCGCAAAAAAAAAAAGAAAAAAAAACACACACACACACACACACAGAAGAGTGAAAAACTAGAGAGACAGACAGGGAGAGTGCAGGAGAGAGAGAGAGAAAATATATATAAACGACAATCACCGAGTTTCTTGTTTGAAGTACAAACAAAACTTCAATTGGCTGCGACTGCAATTTCAATTTAGGAATCATAAAATTAAAAGTAAAATAAAAAAAAAAGTGAAAAGCAAGTTGAAAACTGAAGCTTAGATACTCTATATAGATAAGAAGTACAATAGCTTCTGTTCCATGGACATTCCTGTGGGTATTATAGGGTGTTTATATATAGAATATGTATATAATTCTATATGAATTTGATAAGCTGTATTTTGAGCAAAGCAATACGAATAACTAGGAATTTTACGTAAAAGTCGGACTGAGACGCCAGGCATGAGGTGGGGGGTAGAGAAGATGTAGATAGAAGTATATGTAATTATATGTGGATATACGATAAATATATATATAATTCAGTAACTTCTTGGAGAGTTAGTTAGGTTGCTAGTTTTAGACTTGGGCATATAAAGATCGGACAATATATCAAAATAATTGAGATATAACCAATTGGAGGAATATGCAAATATACTATATGTATATACTATACTATCTATATATATATTATCAATATGACACCTATATAAAAATCTTCCCCGAATAATAATGTTGTAAATAAATATTTAAGTAGAAGAGGCTTTACTTTTAGACTGAACTCTTAAATTATTGTAATTATTGTATTCACATAAAAATAAATAATAAATAAATAAATAAAATAAAATAAATAAAATAAATAAAATAAATAATATAAATAAAATAAATAAAATAAATAAAATAAATAAAATAAATAAAATAAATAAAATAAATAAATAAATAA
>NW_022046345.1:5791-23392 GCF_001654015.2 Drosophila navojoa | reverse complement strand
TCGTGCTGATCAAGAATATATATACTTTATGGGGTCTGCGATGATTCCTTCTGCCCGTTACATACTTTTACACAAAACCATTATACCCTGATTTCCCATTTTCAATGGGTTCAGGGTATAAAAATGACGAAATATTCGATGATCTTTCAACGTTTAAACTATATTTGCTAAAAATAAAAGTACTTGTTTAAAAATTTTTAAAAACATTTTTAATATGATTAACGCCACAAAATGAAATCAAATTGTTGCTGTAAGCCGGAACATCTTAGTTTAGTGAGCAACGGTTAACTTCGACTGTTAGTTAACAGAGGCACGCTCTCTCGCTAACATTGTGCTCCCAAAAAGTATGCAAGGCATACAACGAAAAAGGGAATGTGAATTAGTCGGTTTGTGTACGCGCCGGGGTTCAGTTGTGTTTATGTTTCGGGTGTGAGCGTTGGCATATTGCAAAATTTACCGTTAGCATTTACGTGCGCCGGCAGGAGCAACAGCAAGCAAATATTTGAATGTGCCAAAGCTGTTAGTATCGCTGGGTCTCTCGCTATCTCTCTGTCCCTCTCTCTCAAGTGCCATAAATTAAATTGTGCTTAAAAAAATTTTAAAGCCCGCCAGCATCACCCTGTGAGTGAATTGGCTTCCTGCATTTGTGTATGTGCTTGTGCCTGTTCGTGTATGTGTTTGTCGCTTTTCACATTGTCTCGCATTCGCGCGCGCAATTTGGCTGCCGGTGTATTGTGTTAATCTGAGTGTGTGTGTGTGTGTATCTGTGTATGTGCTGCAATTTGCACCCAAATGATTTACCGTTTGATTGCTATCAACGCTTGCCGCAATTATGTTTTAATTGTCGTTAAATGGTTTACACACAACGGGATTAGCTGCAGCCCTTTGCGACAGGTGAGTGTCAACTCCCCACCCCTTTAGCTGTTACTCACCTGGGCAGCATCTCAAAAGTAAATTGAATTCGAACTAATCCCGCATGCACAACGGCCCACAGACTATAAAAATATTTACGAGCAAATATGCTCTACAAGGGAGATGCCACGCCGTAAAAAAAACATATGTTTGGGCACACTTTTTTTGGTATACCCTGTAGGTATGCGAAAAATCCCGTTCGTTGTCCTCTTTTAGTCAGCATTAAATATTATAAAAAAGATGTTTGTATACCCAGTAAATATATTTATATCCTGTAGGAATGAGGGGTGGAATGGGGTGTATATATATGAGAAATTTAATTTCAATAATTTTATAGTGTTTATGATTTTGATCAGAGCTTTCAAATAAATCGAGCTTAATACCCTTTAGAATCGGGTTTTAACGGCGCTCAAGCGACCGTTATACCCGGAAGACGCTATAACCATATAAGGTTGGTCATAAAAGTTTGTTTGGGAGCCCGAATTTTTGTACAATTTAACCGTACTACGCTATTAGCGGAGTATTTTTAACCGGATTCTACTGTATAGTAAATATGAAACTTGATGAGTGCTAAGATTTTTTGATATACTCGCAGGGTTTTTACTACAGGGCATCTGCTCGTCGGGCACCTTCCCAGTAGTGCACTCTTCCTTGGCTTATGATCAGTGGCGGGGCATCTAAAAATTTGCCAGCGCATGAATCATTGCGCCTGCCCCCAATGCGTAATATGAGACGCGTCTGTAAAGCTTACAAGTGAGTGCGTGTGTGCGCGTGTGTGTGTGTGTGTGTGTGCGTGCGTGGAGGATTTGAACTGGATGCGCTTGGCATAATAATGAAATAATAATGTCGCCTTTTGTTGTGAGGTGTCTCTCAGCCGTTGTGGCAATAAATTAATGGGCCTGCCACATAAAAAGCGCCCCATACGCGCAGGTCCTTTTTGCGGCCGTTTGTTTGATTACAGCCTCTCACATGACTTTCGCGCACCAGTTATGACTGGGGCAGATGGAAGTTGTTGCAACGACGTCAGCTGTTTTCACAGCAGCAGCCGCTAAGCTCGAAAGATTAACATAAATATTCTGGTTCACGCTGTTGTCTCATGATGGGCACAGAAGCTGCTGATAAAATGCTAATCACACAAACAATGTTGCTGCGGCAACAACAACTAAAGCAGCGGCAGCAGCAGCTTCTACAAGGATATGCCACACGCAACCGCTGTGTCCCTAACATTTTTTTCTTTATTTTGGTGGTAGCAAAAAAAATCATCTTGAGAAACTTTTGCGCTTTCCACTTAGACAAGTTGGGTTTCTTTTTTAGCATGAGAAGTTGCCCTATGAAGCAATCAACACTTTGTCACACAGCTTGTTATGTTATTTCAAGCTGTTAAGTAGAATGTTAAGCAACAACATGGTAAATTTGATTACAAAGTTAGTTCATTTCTACATACATACATACATGGTTTGAGCTCACTGCAACTCGAGCCATCTGGCTATTCTCAAAAATTCTTAAATATGAAATTTATTAATACCTACATCAAATCAAAGTGTTTTTTAAATGTTTGCTCGAAATGTATTTTATTAAAAGTTGAATTTCACCAAATCTTTTTACCGTTTTAGCTACGATTTCTTTAATGGTTCCAATAATTAAAAAAAAACTTCTTACGAACGAGGTTTAAGTTTCGCTTATAGAGTATCTAAATGACGGCATCGCTCACTACCTTTCTATAGTAATTCTTTCGTTCTGCAGCTATACTTTGAAACATTTTTGATTAGCTCAAAGTTTAAGGGTGCGTGTGTGTGTGTGTGCAAAGGGGCTGGAGCTGGCGCTGAGGCTGAGGCTAAGGCTGGGGATGCTTTAATTTTTGTTTAAACTTGACAGAAACACCTCAGGCCTTCTACCCGGGTCGAGTGTCTCTTTGTGGCTTTGACAGCCTTTGTTTTTGTGACGGGGGCGTTTGGCTACTTAACCGATAGGTTTTTGGCAGCAGCATCATATATCCTTGTTAATTTGTCTAAGGGTAGCTGCTTGTTTGCTTCAACTTGTACCTGCTTTGTGCCCTCTCATGTTCATAAATCATTATAATGCATTTTGTTCGAGACAAGTTGTCGCTCGGTCAGTTTATTGTGTGTTGGTCAGCTCAATAACTAATTCATCAACCTCATAGTCATCTTTATCATCGTCGTTATGAGTTTGAGTAATGACAGAGAACAAGAGTCATGACCTGAACAATGGAGGGGAGACTAAAGGGATATCCTTATGTATTATGGCTAGTCACAAAATTCATATTATTTAAATGATTATATTGTTTTCCAATTATTAAGATATATTTAATATGATTATTTTATTTATTTCACTCATTTTAAAATTAACCTTTTATACTCAAGTATTAGATCACTAGTTAGTAAGTTAAAGGTAATGATGATTGAGTCCTTAAATAGTCTTTTGACTACTTTGGTGGTTAAGTACCTGGCACAATTTTCCCACTTTATGTATTTGGTGCCCAGTCTGATTTAAAAATATCTGACATAAATATCCTTGCGTTCTTAAGTAAAGTAAAGAGATTTGGTCTTCTCTGGGAGCATTTAAGTGCTTCCTTTCACATACATACATATCTGCAACACGTTGGCCAGATATTCTAGGTTATTATTATTATTATTATTACTTTCTGACAGTCTTTGTTTTTCATTTTAATTTTCGCAGTAAATGCTGCTGGATGATAAACTTTTTGGGAAGGATCTTGACTATTTTTGCGTGACACGTGCATACATTATTAGCATATGATTTGTTATCGCTGGAGTATTAAAAGGTAGTTTAATTATTTAAAGCTAACATAAACATATGTTATTTGTATACATATTAAATTTAATTATATTAGTTTTCTTATTCCATACCCTATTTCGGTCTGCTCATTAAATTTTGCTGTATTGGCTGAGAATGAAATAAATTCGTTGCTCAAACATATCATATCACTATGTTCCTTTTGTTTATAAATGAGTAATTTCTCTAAGAGTAAAATCTCCAGATTTATCTCTGTTTTACTAGCGATTCAAGACCAATAGCTAATATCTGAACATATCGACCTGCTGTCTATTTGTGTTCCAAATCTCCTAACTCCAAATATTAGCAGGAGACAGGCGACCCATTAATCACCTCACCATTAAATATTGACATCTTAACAATCTGAACGTTCTTATCTTAAAGTTTAAAGTGCTCCACACTTAACTACTCTTAAGTCCTCAATTGGGCTCATATTTTATTTAAGCGAAAGTGTAAAACGAGAGAAAATAAGACACAGACAGCGAGAATCGAGCTGTGCGGAGTTGAGTTGAGTTGAGTTCAGCAAAGCGTTTTGCTGCAATGGATTTATGCGTCTTTTGATAACTAATTCCCTTTGGGCGACTGTCAACAAGGAGATAAACTGCTAGGCAACTGCCAGAAGTCCAGTCGGAGGCACATGTGAAGAAAAGGAAAAGTTTCTTTTTTAAGGAAGCGACTTAAAGCTGAAGTGCCAGCAGTTGCTCAATAAATGGGAATGACTGGCAGAATGACAGACTGACTGTCAAATAGCTTGACTAAATGCTCGACTGTCAGTGAGGCTGACACTCATATTAATTCGCTGTTAAATAGCAACCCTAACGGCATTTGTCGAGGGTTAACGCCTAGCCAAATGTGCAGAAAAAATGGCCGAAAACAATTTGAGGCAATCAGCTGCAGAGTACGTGACACGAGCTACCCAAGCAACTGGCCAACTATTGATAAGAGAGCCAAGCCAGACTCCAGGAAAAACTTGCAGAAGAACTTGAGCAAAATGTTGTGCAAATGCAAACAGCTGCTGCTGCCCTTTGGGTCCATGTCAATGACCTCTCGGCAAGCACGTGAGCCAAGTGTAGCGGCAAATGAGCTAATTTACTCGAATTCCAGCTCCTTGGCGACGGACACATACACGTGTCGAGCAAAAAGTCAAGAAATTCAATTGTGAACATAAATCATGCCACACGGCAGATGCACACGCAATCAGCTGTTCTTGTCACCGAACCACTGCCAAATCGCAGTGCCAGTTGAAAGGGAAATGGCACGGGATGCCATCGTGGAGCATGTCAATCAAGCCACAAGAGCAAGTGCCTGCCGGGAGCCAAGGGTTGAGCTCTAGCCTTAAGCCATTCAGCCACAACAAGCTCGCTGAAGTATGCTCAAAGATACCCTGTAATTGACATAGGTATTTACTCAAGAATATACAAACAGACATTTCGAAAGAAATCATTAAACCTTCAAGTTTCGATTTTTGTATTCATACATTTAGATGTATTCATACCTAATGAAATTATTTTTAAATAATTTATTATCTGTATGTTATTTATTCATATATAAGTCCCACTTCTCAATTCAAATCAAGTTTCAGATGTGAAAGTGAAAAGGTTTTTAAAGTGTAAAATATTAAATAAAAGTTTATTTGAATTCATTTTATGCTGAATTCAAGTAATGGAAAATGAAACCGTTTTACTTCGTAAGATATACATATATCATTTCCATATATGTAATCTACATCTAGGCCCATTTGTTCTATCCCTTAAATGGAAATCTAGATTAAGTACTGTTGCCCACTTTTGTGCCCACCTTTTCTGAAGATCAAAATGCATAGAAAAGATTTCGAATTTCGGAGCCGTCATAATTAATTTGTTTTTGGCAATTTTAGAGATATGCACTTTATCAGACTCCCCGATTGGCCTGCTCCACGGGGTATACGACTGCAGAAACGTACGATTTATCGATGGCTTCCAATGTAGGCGATAATTTATTTAACAATGTGTGGGCGACGAACCTTCGGCCCGGCTGCTGTTGCCCTTGGCTGGTCCTGGCTATTGAGACGTAAGCGCTTGAAGCTCGAACCAGGGCTAGAACAAAGAAAAACGAAGAGAAACGTTTTTATCTGCCGCAGCATCGCACTCCTTCTATTTGCCAAGTGCAAATTGCAAAATGATATTAGACTGGCTATAACGATGGGGCTGGCAGCCGCGGGGGTGGTTCCTCGCATTCTGCACTCTGCATCGACATCGACCGGGGGTTGGCCGGCATAAAGCAGAGTGAAAGTGGAAATGCGACCAGCAGCTCTTCCCTAATGAGCACGAGAGCAAATTTAATGTGATTTGTGCGAGGGGTGCAACGCCTTTTTTCAATATTGGAATGTCCCTGTGAGTGTGTATGTGTGCGTGTGCGTGTGCGTGCTCTATTTGCTTTTGTAATTGACGTGTTGGTCCAGGATACACATCCAACACGCTCTGCCCTTTCTCTCTGCCCAGCCATTGACTCTAATACATAATTGAGCGCACACCTAAGCGCTCTATACGTGAAAAATACACAGAAATTGTCATGTGCATTTGGCCAGGCATTTAGGACAGCTGCAACAAGAATGAAGCCAAAAAAAAAAAAAAAAACATTTGTCATATGCTGCTCAGCAAAGGAGAACATTATTCTTGCTAATTGAGGAGGGCATATAGATGAGATAAGAAAATCACAGAGTGTCATTTATCTGTTCAGGCATAGACAGAGGTGTGTATGTATGTAGCTCGGCGATGAATGTCTATTAAGAGATGAATATGTGTCTACTGAGAGATGCTATATCCTTCATGCGACGATATTTGCTAGACATTTGGATTGTTGCATTGTATGGAAGAGAAACAGAAGTTGTTCGAGAATGCATGTCAGAGCTCTTTTATCATGAACTCATTATACAATATTTTAATAAAATCAGTTGAAATTTGAAATGGGGAAGTTGTCCGACTATTTAATGCCAGATGAGAGAAAAATCAAGTTAAAGGGAATATACTCTGAGAAAAAAGAGATTTCCAAAAGGATATGGTTGTTATCTATAAGAATTATACATATTACTGCTATTTATGGATTTATCCATTATTGGTTAGACCATTTAACGTATTAAGGAGTCCGAAAATTCATTGTGAATCTTGCTTAAAATTGGGTCATCAAGAATAATATCTACATAATTTGTTCAGACGTATTCTCTACTTATTTGTTTAGTGTTCCCAGTCTAATAAAGAAATAAGCAAGTAAACAATCATAAATAATTGAACTTTAAGCTGTATGAAACTTATGAAAATTATCTCCCCGGCATCTACAACAATGCCATCAAAAGATAATTATCTAGTTGTTAAGACTTTAATTTATTTGTATGGAAATATTTGGCCCAACTCTTTCCTCCACTTCGGCTTCAAGTGTAATGCTTGTTACGATTTAGCCTCTCCACTTCTCTGGTCTATTCGAAAATACGAAAAAAATAAAAGGAATGTCCTTTAGAGCCGCCTGCTCATTAGCACTCGTAATGTCTTTTATTGAGGCCACTAAGCAGGCAAGTGGAAAGCTCTTTAGCAGACGTCTTTATGGCTGTTTGCTGATGCAAATACGCCCGAAAAGTCGCATAAAATTATTTCCGCTATTGTATTGTTTAGCCGGCGCTGGCTGTGCCTGCTTGACTTTCGAAAGGGCTCGCTTGATTTGCTGACACGCAAAGGACTTGGCTTGTTTTCGGCTTGATTTAGCCGCATTGAGATAAACGCGCTTTGTTTTGGTTATCGTTTAGAACGAGAAATGATAAACATAAGTTGAACTTGGGCCGAGGCATTGACAGGGAATCGAGGACAACGGCGTATCAGGACACGTGCTGCGTGTAACGCTATGTGCCAAAGGCCCAGGAGCCACGCCAACTGTAACGACCTCCACCCGCCCGACTAGCTACGTTCTGTGTCCTGTGGCAGTGTCTGGGTTTGGGTGTTTGCATTTTAAAATCAACCCTCGACAAAACGCTTGCCAACTTCAATTTCAGTTGCTGTCATTTGAAGCGACCCGTTAGCCCGCCCTTTAACATGCCTAGCGCACAGTGGTGATACAAAAAAATTATATCAATGTTGCAAAAAATAGAGTGCTTTATGTAATATATGCTGTAGAATTTATTGCTAAACATTTAATAACAATTTAAAAAATGTATTTATTTGATGTGATCTAGTTGTAGCTATAGTTATAAATACATTAAATACCAAATATTAACTATATATCTATTATCATAACTCCTAGAAGTTATCTGGGATAGATAGTTTCATCACTCTACTGTAACAAGAAAATCTAATATACATTAAAAGGAAAATCATAGAGATATTGAAGACGAACAGATGACCAATAATAATACAATTAGATGCCTTGGTAGAGAAATCCTTTTCCTGATAAATAATTAAAAGATGACTCTCATTATTATTTATGCGTTCCATTTTATGCAACATTTCGCTGTTAAACTTAGAATTTATTTCCTATATCTCTTTGTTCTGACGACGAGTCACATAGGTTACTCACGTTACTCACATTCTCCACAGACATACATTTAATTGGTTTTCAGCTTGGAACGATATATACAACATTCCACTTAGTTTATTTAGAAAAAATATATGTATGTTATAAATTAAGTGTAACTCTACTACAGTACGTGTTTGTATATAAATGATTTAATCAATTTAATATAAATGTGGATTACTTACTAATTACTAACTAAATAAGTATTGATTTCCGCGCCCGATTCTAATTAGACTCAATGATTTATATAGCGGTATGTATTCGTCTTCTCAGTGCCACTGTGCCACTCATTCTGCTGTCCCTCGGGAGTGGCTGGCGCTGTTTGGTAACCCCATTTGGCCTGCATTTTGCGCGCTTTTTCGATTTTAGCCTTCTGTGCATAGCAATTCATGTGGCGATTGGGGTGTCCTCCACTTGGTGTCGTCCACGCTGGTCCAGGTAGCCTGTCAGCTAGCGGCTGTTGCAAGTGGCCAGCTATATGTACACGTTTTGTGTTGTTGTGTCTGTAGCTTGGTTAATTTTTTATTAGATTTGCTGCAGCACTGTCTGCAACGTGCCCATAATTTCCAACTGTCTATGTGTGTGGAAAATTGTTGCTTCTAAAGCTGGCGCCCGTCGCTCCTCTCCCCTCTGCATCGACGTAGCCGAAAATTCAATCAAAAAACTACAAGCGTAAACAAGTGGGTAACATGGCCAGCTCTTGTATCGCTTCCACTTCAATGTTCAAGTGTTTTCCTTTCGAGTTGCTCGAATCGCATTTTTGTTCTTTTTGGGGTGTGCTGTGCTCTTGGCTGTATTTCGCCAACTCCAATTGAAAATCGCAGATGGCGGGGTTCGATTTCGGCCAGGTTTAAACACAGCCTTGCTTCACTCGCGCCCCCACTCTCCCCCATCAGCCGCTTAATACACCTAACAGCCGCGCTAAGTCCTGACGAGACTTAGGCTCGAGCGCCGTTCAAGAAGTATTTGCACGCATTTTGCGGCCGCAAAATATTCGAGGCCTAAATTACTTAACATACGCCGTTATAGCATCTTCTGCAGCCGCTGCTGATATCTGCTGATTTTTCTTCAAGTTTTTCTTGGCAACTGTGTGTGTCTGCTTTTATGAACAGAGAGTACTTCAACTTTTCGAAGAACTTGGAACAATGGAAAAGTTAGAATGTATTATCTATATACACGGTGTCATATACAATATAGAAGCATGAAACTTGAATATTGGAATATTGTTCAGCCTTGCTTTTGATTCAGTTGATATTTCCGTAGCCTGGGAAATAACCATTCAGTTATTGAGTCAGTCAATTATTAATGAAGTCAATCAGTAGATCAACTCAAGTAACTCACTTTAAGCACGCTATCAGCATGTTGTACAATGCAATCGAATAGAATTTACTTCGTTTTTTATTCAGGCAATTAAATTATATTTGTATCAAAATATATTTCTTTTCAAGAGTATTAAGTATTCGGCACTTGGAAAACCTCTCAGCTTTTCCGTTTTTATTGCTGATTGTTTCGCTTGTTTTTGAGGATAACAATAAATTTTTATTGTTGTTCCGCTCGCCTTTCGCTTTTTTGTTTGTTGTTTATGTTTCGGTTACAGTTGTGTTGGTATTTCTCCTTTTTCTTTTTTATATACATTTCTTTTTTCTAGCGGATTTCTCTTTCGAAATGTGGTTTATACATTTCTTTTTTCTAGCGGATTTCTCTTTCGAAATGTGGTTTAGCTCTGTCTTATATGTATATTGATTTCTGACTTCTTTTCTCTCTGCTAGAATTCGGCAAAAACTTTTTGGCCAACAAATGTTTTGAACTTTGTCAAATGTTTTCATTTTTCGCCAGTTGCTGTTGCTGTTGCTGTCGAGACGAGAAACTTCATTTGAACTAATTAAATTGCTACATAGTAAAAGTAAACTCCATTAAGTTTCCCATCTGTTGTCTTCATGAACAATGAGCCAAGCTAATGTCCCCGAACGATGTCCTGGAAGCTGAGACACAGCTTCAGTCTCGAAATTGTCATAACTATGGAGCTGTTTAAAGTTATTGTTGTCGTTGCTGTAGTTGCAATTAGCTTCGAGTCGGCAGCTGGGTTTGCCCTTAACCTGTTGTGTTTTCTACTTCAACAAAACTTTCTGGTACGAAAGTCTGTTGCACAGTTTTTCCCGGAGCTGCCTCTCTAGACAAAGTTTTTGCTGCCAAGAAATGGAATAGAAACATTTACTATAATCAGTTAAAGGACTTACAAGTACAATGGGCCACAAGAAGCACTCGAATTAGATCTTTCAACTTTCAGATATGTACGTATATACATATACAAATATAGATTTATGCGTATGTGTGAGCACTTTAAAGCCATTAAGAGTCTTTAATTTAAATTGTTTGATTTAATCCGATTAGATTCAACGAATATGCCACGTGAAATATAAGCGGATTAGCTTCGAATCGTTTAAAGTAATGCCATTGGCATCAATCCCTTTGTAGTGGATTACAAGTTTATAAATTTGAATGCCTTCCAATTATTAATATGTTAACGAATATTATCATATAAATGAAAATCATTATAAACATGGTTCGATTACCTCTAAATATAGAGATATGTATATTGCACATATCAATTTAATATACCTTAGTAAAATCTCTGTAAAGGGCAGATGGACGTATATGAGGCCTTAGAGTGTATATAGTATTTTTGATAAATAATGTCACATGCAGAATAGTTTGTCCAAAATAATCGATAGTTATTGTTATATTACACACATACATATGTATTTACATACATATGTACATATTCTTTACATTTGGAATCTTCAAATTATTTTAATGAATGTGTTAAAAAATATTGATTTTTTGTTTTGAACTGAAGCTCTGATCTCCGATCTGCTAATGAGTTTTATTATCTTATAAAAGCAAGGACACGTGGAACACAAACTCTTTCTCTTGGGGCCGGCTGACTCTTCCCTTGCCGATATAAATTTAATTAGTAGTAGGAATTCTTAGGCAAGATGTCATCATCATAAGCATATTCCCCTTCCCATTAAAGTTTTATTTGTAATGCTTTGCATGGTTTTTGCCTATGCATTTGCCATGGTAGCTGCAAGTTTTGTTGTCTGTTGCAGTTTGTCATAACTCGCAACTGCTGCAGCAACTACCATGTTGCATATGCCCCAATCCCGACGTTGCACTTGTTCCTATTAACTGCTGAGCCATTTGGAGTTAATATAGCAAGAAGAGCGGCAGGAGGCGTGTGGGGCCAGCTGGGAGCAATGGCTTGGCAATGCATGGAGTGCATGTCCTTGTTGCTTGCTGCCGTTGTTAGTATAGCTGGCTGGATAGCTGCTTGGCTGGTTCTTGGTGTCCTTTGACAATGTCGCTGCATAATTTATGACTGCTTAGTTGCAGTTGGCTTTTTTGTGCCACCACCACCGACGCCGCAAGTCGACTGCCACTTGCCACATGGCAAATGGCACATAGCGTGGCATGGCGTGCCATGAGACGTCTGTCTGCTGCCACAGTGCGTGGCAGGACTCTTAAATCAACTGCAATTCGATGCGATTGATATCCTCCTTCATACGTAGGCTTGCATTTGCATAAGTCCAACAGCACTTTAAGCGCTGCGGGTCAATTGGAATTGGCCCGAAGTGCGGCACTAACTCAATTATTCGACCATTTCATTTATGGCCAGTCCAGTTGAGATTTACAAGAGATTCCACACAACCACACGAACACGCATACATACATAGAGTGCTCATAAATTGTAGGACTTTAGCATATGGCGAGCAGAAAGACCTCCCTGGACTACTCCCGCTGCCACCCGCCTGCAGGGCATAAAGTGTGTTACTGTTGTTTTCAGGAGAAGTGGCTCCGGCTCTTGGTCCTCTTATCGTTGTACTTAATTAGTGTTACGGCTGTGGCGGCAGCAACTCATCTGAAATTTATTAAAGCTGCCAATGAAATGCGTCATTAATTTGGCCCACACTAAACAACACGATAAAAACGATGTAAAAACGGAGCGTTTTATAAGAGTTTCCTTTTTATGATCTATGTGGTTGAAACATATCCAGAAACTTGCTGGCAAAAACAGTAAGACGAAAATGTTTGTTTCCTTAACTTCTAGCAAAAGCAAGCAAAAATGTTCAAACCAAACTGGAAAACTATACACGCACACATAATACATACATATGTATCTACGTATGTTGCATACGCAAGTGTGTGTAAGGCCTTTACAAGATCGACCAGCTTTAATTGGGATTCGCAACATGAGTTTCCCATACAGACACTTATGTAAATGCTCGTACGTGTAGCAAGGGAGTCCAAGTGTGTGTGTGTGCATCCTCGTCACGAAATCATATTCTTCACTATTCTTCCCACAAATAGTCGTACAAAGGCTAACATTTTGCGTGAGCATTGCAAAGCCGCTCCGAAGGCCAGAAATGGGATCTTAAAGCGAACAAATTCAATTTTGGTGCGCCGTTAAAAAGCCCAGTAGGTTGCGCTGTTGTTGTGACGTCACAGTTCCACGCAATCGTGCGACTTGTGCCTACATACACACATACGTAAACATGTATTTGAGAAAGCAGAGAGAGAGAGAGAGAGAGAGAGAGAGAGAAAGAAAAATCAACTCTCGGCTGCAGTGGTTGAAAGCCATCGATGTCTCTATCGATGGCAGGGCACTCTCGATGTTGTTAACTATCGAGAAGTCAATTGGGCCGATAGTACATCGATAGTTTGTTTTGAATATCGCCATAATACATTTGCGCGCGCTTTTTGCTTAAGACGTTCCTTGAAAAAGTATAATCATAAATCAGTGCTAAAAATACAATAAATATATTGCGAACTCAGAACAGCAACACATCTGAAAATATGTAAAGGCTTAAAAATATTTCAAAAGGTCTGTTGTCAATAAATTAGCAAATGTGAAACGAATGTTCAACAAGCTGTTTAAGGTAGAATAAAAATCCAGTTTTTATTCAGACATTAGATTTCTGTATTAAATTTCCTTGTAGGTTGATCAGACAAACTTTCCACTTTTTGTGGATCAAGTGAAATAAATAAAAAATAAATTGAACAACTGCCGATTGTTTCCGCTTTACTATCGATTGCTTACACCATCGATAATCTGACACCTCTTACTATTTTACTTTCGATAGTGCCATCGATAGTTAAAAGCACTGCTGAAATGTTCGATGGTGCCACCAATAGTACCGCTTGCACATCACCTTTGCGTTTTTCTGTATCTGAGAGCCAAGATTGGAGATTTTTGTATTTATTCGCATTATTAATACTCTTTAAATTCACACAACAGAAACAATGGATAGATCTCTTCTAAAAGGTAATAATCATACCGCAACCGGAAAGTATTTTAACCAAACCGACTTTAATTTAAGGTAAACGTCTCAATTCGACGCAGGCTTGTGATAGCAGCTTCACGGATTCTGATAAGAATTCTACGGTCGAAAAGCCAATACCAAAGAAAAAAAAAAGGATCTCAGAGGTTTGGAAATATTTTAAGAAGTCTGATGACAGACTATTTGCTAGATGTCTATGCTGCGGTAAACTTTATAAAACGAGCGGAAATACATCTAATATACGTGACCATTTAAAAAGATTCCACTCAAATGTATCTGTGCTTAAGTGCAGCACACTCACTGCAGAAGCTTCAGTGAATAACGGTAACAACAAGGACACCAATGACAACAATGACGACAACGATGATACCGACGACAACGACGTCAAAACTGATAGCAACAATGACAAAAACGACAACCAAGACGAAAATGGCAACGGCTACGACAAGATCGCGTCTTCAAGCGGCAGCTGTAGATCCATGAGTTCAGTGGAGTCGTGTGTTGAAAGAGCTTTATTATATGACACAAAATCAAAGCGAAAGAGGGGCATTGATAGAGCTTTAACTGAGATGATTGTCAAGGATATGCTGCCATATACCATCGCTGAAAATGAAGGCTTTATAAAATACACTCATGTATTAGATCCTAGATACAAGCTTCCAAGTAGCACACATTTAAGAGATGTGTTGATGCTCCACTTGTTTAAAGAAACATCGGCTAAACTGGCCGTGATTTTGGAGAATGTTCCGGATATTGCGATTACGTGCGACTTGTGGACTTCAAGTACTAACGTTAGCTTCTTAAGCGTCACAGGCCACTTCGTTCTTGATTATAGCCCGAAAACAGTATGTTTAGCAAGACAAAAATTAATAGATTCTACAGATCACTCTGCTCAAAATATTGCAAACACCTTGCAAGACATATTGAGTTTTTGGAACATCCTTGATAAAACTGTTTGTGCTGTCACAAAAAATTCAAGCTCAATGTTAGAGGCATGTGAAATATTAAAGATACAAAATCATCCATGCTTTGCTCACACCTTAAATTTGGTGGTACAAGATGGGCTAAAACTCGAAGACGATGCAATAAAAGCTTTATTCGCAAAGTGTAAGACGATAGTAAAATTTTTTAAACAAAGTTCAATATCGAATAACAAATTTAAAAAGGTTCAAGAAAATTTGGCCTCTATTTTATTAGAAGAATCTCCTTCAAGATGGAACAGCTTCCACTTTATGATAGAGCGCATATTAGAAACTCATGAAGCCATTAATGCAGTTTTGTTGCCCATAACAAGTGCACCGCTGACATTGAGTTTAGAAGAAATCAATATATTAAAAGACGTAGAAATAATATTGTCACTTTTTCAGAAAGCAAGCGACAAAATATCTGGTGAAAATTATGTGTCATTAGTAATCCCTGTAGCATATGGTCTTTTCCTCAAAGTTCAAGATCTTTCATCGCAGTTACAAACTTCGGTAGGAGAAAGAATGAAATATACTATATTAAAGTCCATAACAAAACGTTTGTCTACATATGAGCAACGGACAGTGACAAGAATGGCGACAATATTAGATCCGCGTTTCAAGAAAAATGGGTTTCAGTTAAATACGAATGCTGAAAAAGCTACAATATTTTTGCAACACGAGTTGGCGAATTTCACCAATAGAGATACCCCCATTAACTTAAATTGGGAATCGAATAGAAAAACTGAGGATTCACTTTTAGATTTCTTGAATCAACCAGTCATCAGTAAACAGGAAAACGAAAAATCTGATGCATTTGTTATAAAGAGGAAGTATCTGGAGACACCCTTAGTCCCCCAAAAAACGGATCCATTTTTATGGATGAAGGTAAACATCTGCTATCAATGGTCAAAACATCAGTCTTTACAGTAAATTTCATTGCAGGCTTCCCAGATGGAATTGCCATTTCTAAAACCTTTGCTTTTTAAGTATTTATGCATCCCCGCAACGTCTGTAGAGTCGGAGAGGCTTCTCAGAAAGGCGGAGCAAATTGCATCTGACGGAAGAACAAGGCCTAAAGAAGAAAACTTAAATGTTCTATTGTTTTTGAATCAAAATCTTTGGATTAAGTCAAAATACAAAGCTCTCGATTAATAAATTAAGTAATTTTATGAACATAGTATATATAAATACCATAAAAAAATTCAATAAAAGTACAGTGAATAGTATACGTTACAAATTTTCATAGCTTAAAAACAATTTTAGTTTAGATTTTATAGATGACGCTCTACCATTCAAGCCACATTCGGTTTAATCATTGCAGCGGACGAACTGAGCGTTGCTCGTTATTGAATTCACGTTAAATTTTAGCAATAAAGGTTCGACTAAATTTATAATATTGAAAGTATGTGGTAAATCGAGAAGTGATATTTCCGTTTGCTAAGAAATGCTACGCGAGTTGACAAAAGCCGCAAAGACGTGTATGTATCTCCAAAGTTTACAGGTTGATACTTCAAAAGGGAAGAATGTGGTTACTGTGGAAATCTTCAATGACTAAAAAATAATTTTAAGCTTCCTTTAGGAAGATAGAGATTTTCTGTAATTCATAAATTTTGTTTTTTTAGTCGTGATTAAAAATATTACATACAATTTGAATCACTGTAATTTTCACACATCTACATATGTATCTACACCAAGTATTGAATGGCTAACCATTCGTCTAGCTCGACGCCTTCTAAGGTCAGCAAGTTGAACAAATTTTCAAAGTGATATTCGCGAACGTTAGGTGTTGATCTGGCAAACGTATTGAAGTATCGAACAATAAAATTTGAATGTCCTGGGGAGTCCGTTGACTCTCGTATCACTTTGCGAGCCGCAAACTTGAAAGCAATGTACAGTCTATTACAGGTATTCGTATGACTGCTCTTTAGTCTCTGAAATTCACCCTTGGTATATTGGTTGAGTAAGTCATCATCTTTGCCGATCAGCAATATTTCCTTCTGTGCGATAAACTTTTGAAGTGCGGCGTAATCTTCTACTAAAGTGGACGCTTGTGGAGTCCACTCGATGATAAAGTGTTTCCATTTTTCAAGTTCCTCTTTATTCACAACATCTGAACTAACAATTAATTGGCCCAATGAAAGGTAGAATTTTACCTTTTCCTGTTGTATGAGTTTCTTAGTATTTCGAGCACCTTGTGCGAGATTTCCTTTGAGCTTGCCAGGCAAGAATGCGGCACTGACAAAGCTCTAAAACGGGTTCAAGATTAGAGATTTACGAATAATATATACTGTGTCCATTCATACCAGCAAAGCTAGACTGAGCGCAATAAAACGCATTTTTGAATAAAATTTCAATTGTGAAAATATGAAAAAATTCTAAATTATGTTTTAAGAAAATTTAACTGTCATCTGTCTATCTTAATTCAATGCTAGCTGATGTATTTTTCTGAAGTGGTCAACCATGTATAGAATATATTCAATATATACATATAGTGACACACATATATGTAAATTCAGATACTTAGCGTATAATGCACACTCGACGTTTAAAATACAGCTTTCTTTTATAACGAAAATGATCTGAGTCAGACTTATCTAGAATCAGGTTTCCCAGATAGAATGAGATTAAAATCAATTTTTAGCAGTGCCAGGCAACTTACGTTTCCGGACTAGTAAGAAAGGAATGCAATATATTGTAGACCAGCTGGGAAATATTTTTTTCTTGAATCGTAGTAAAGTTCGTAATAATTTAGACTGCAAAATGTCTACGCGTAAAGTGTAATAAGCGCTTTAAATTGCGCTCGTTGCGGCAGCTGTTGCTTGCCATTTATTGGTTGCCGTTGGCAGCCGCCTCTGCGGCTTGCGTTTTATGTATGTCAACATTTATGACAGCTACAAAAGTCAATTAGCCTTGGTAAACATTGAAGAGGTTCACCCCCTCTTTGCAGGCGTTGTTTTATGTTGCCTGAGGCCGATTTCTGTCTCTCTCCTCTCTCTCTCTCTCTCTCTCTCTCTCTCTCTCTCTCTCTCTCTCTC
>NW_022046344.1:12403-39996 GCF_001654015.2 Drosophila navojoa | reverse complement strand
TCTCTCTCTCTCTCTCTCTCTCTCTCTCTCTCTCTCTCTCTCTCTCTCTGTGTGTCCCTCTCTGCGGCTGCCCGGAAAAGCAGTCAGGCTCAAAACCTGTTCATGGTCATGGCCATGCGATGTGGTCTACAAGCAGCTGGTTATGTCCGAATTTCCCCTTCACCAGCTGCCTCCCACCCCTCACCCCCCTCCCTTCCGCCCACTCAAGTGCCCATCCATAAATCTGCGTTTTGGTCAAGGCAAGCGCCCAAAAAAACAACAAAAATTAAAGCCAAGTAAACAAATTTTTGCGTACAGAAGGAAGTTGTCAGACGAAATGCCAAAATGTCTGCAACAACAACCAGCAACAACAACTAGCAACAACAACAACAACAACTAACAACAAATTATTGCGCAGCTGCAGTTGATATTACTTTATTGTTGCCTTACGGGAACTGGCGATGGCTGAAACTGGTTGACTGCTTGGTCCATCCAACTGGCAACTGGTTACAAGACAATTCACAACAACAACAACAACTGGCAACAACCAACATATGACAAGCGAAATGAGAGAAGATCGCATGGGCGCAAAAGCAAAAGAAAAAACAAAAGCAAAAGAAAAGAAAAAACAAATTCGCATGCGCTCACATGAGACAACAGCGCGCAACATGTTGCACGCAGCGTGGGGCGGGGCCGTGGCGTACAGGGAAGACTAAGAGAAGAGCCAACTGGCAACATTATATAATAAGCAGCAACAGCAGCAACAACAACAACTTTTTTATGTGCCAACAGACAACCGGAGACAAAAGCCACAACAAAAACAAAACAAAAACAAATCAAAAGAAACGTAAGAAAAATCATTTCAAAATGCGCAGAGAGCAGTGAAAGACTAGTAGATACCCCTTGTAGTTGTGTAATCTATTGAGCAAGCAAAGGGTATGCATTTAGCTAACGATTTCCCCTGTCCTCCTGGCTAAACTCTCTCCCGATCCGATCCCACGATCTACACTATCCTGCTCTACCCCTAGAAGAGTACAAGACTAGTAGATACCCCTTGTAGTTGTGTAATCTATTGAGCAAACATTTAGTTCCCGATTCCCCCTGTCCTCCTGGCTAAACTCTCCCCCTGCACGATCTACACTATCCTGCTCTACCCCCACTTTACCCCATAGTAGGTTTACTCAGTCGAACCCCCAGAATGCGCCCAACGGTCCAGCACTACAGCAGAGCTCGCTGTACCCCACTCATACCTGCATCCAATGTGTGAGAGCTACTTCAAACGTTGCTCTACCTTAGGCTCTATCATCATATTATACACAAATATTTACCCAACACTACTGCACTACACTATTTATATAGAGATATTCGCACTAGAGTGTGTTTAATTTCCCTTTTATCAATATCTCTATAAGTAGACATCTCTCCTTTGGTATCGACGACGTTCAAGCTGGCCCCCAAAGCGTGTTTACGTCCCTCGAAAGTCTGTATACTCACGATATGAGAGCTACTTGAGAATATGCGATTGCCAAGCGATAAGAGAACTCAATCAGCAATCAAACGTGACGATTGTCAAGGTCGCCAGAGTCTCGAGTCTGGAAATAGAATTCGCATCGGGTTTTGGATATTTCGCAAATTGAGGTTATCGAAAGGGAATTCGTTTGAAAGGCAGCAATTCTTTATAGATCATTAGCTTACTATACCAAAGACTATCGCTCACTTTATCATGCCCCATCGCCTCACTCTCTGGATGTACAGGGTATAGCGGTATGCAACTCGCTGAGCAGAAGGGCTTGGGGGGCGGGCCAATCGGGTTTGCATTGAATAATGCCCTTCACTTTCAACATTGGCTTCTGTTTGTTTCTTTTTTACACTTGCAGTGGACGATGCTTCCGGTCATTACACTTCCGGTTTCTTCTATGGCAACAACTATTGGATGGGTTCATTGGCCCTTTGCGAAGCCATTTACGACAGTGCCAGCTCCAGCTCCAGCTCGAGCGGCAACAACACCAAAGGCAACAGCAGCAAGGACAACAACATCAACACAGCGAACGGGAACCGCAACAATGGGCTGCCCTTCGCCGAGGCCTATGCCGAGGCCTACAGCAGCGTCTACAACCCGCCGCCGCCCTTTATGCCGGGCTTCTATGTGCTCAAGCTGCAGCTGAACGAAACGATGCCAACACAAATGGTGAGTCAATGAGATCTATAGAAAGGGATGGCTAGGAGAGGACAAGCGGGAGGAACATCATATAGTGAAGAGCTTTTGGAGAAGTTTAATAGAGCGGGAGCCTCAGCTTGAGCCAGCCTAAAGATGAAAAGTTCGTTTGAAATTGAAAGTTTGATCAAGTCTAAGGGAGATTATGCAGCGCGAAGCAATTGATAAAGCTCAAGTTAAAGTGGGATACTTTTTAGTAAAGATTAGAAATGTAGTTCAACTTGAGAGAGCCAGCCTAAAGATGAAAAGTTGGTTTAAAATTGAAAGTTTGCTCAAGTCTAAGTGAGATTATGCAGCGAGAAGCAATTGAAGAAGCTCAAGTTAGAGGGGTATACTTGATAGTAAAGCCTAGAATTGAAATTGAGCTAGAGAGAGATACATAAAAAGAAAGGTTTGCCATAGAATGATTTGCTTCGCGTTGTAAAAGTTAACAGAGATGGCAGCTCAAGAAGCGAGAAGCAAAGTCAGTAAAAGGTTTAATTTGACTTCTCATATGAAAAGTAAGTTTCTCTCTCCAATAATAATCTTACCCTTAAGCTTCTGTTTCACTTGCTCCCACCTCACCCTCTCGCTTCTCTCTTGTCTCCTTGCAGCTACGCACTATTTATATGGGCGTCTGTTTGCCCTCGACCTGCAGCATTGCCGATGTGCACCGCATGTCCAGCTATGCGCGCCAGGAGCTGCCCAGCCGTGAGCTGCGCGTGCTGGACATACGGGTGCCCACGGATACGGAGTTCAACATTTGGTCGGACAAGACCTTCTGCCTGCTGATGTAAGTAGTCCGAAACGTACTTTCAAAAAAAAAATCTGTTTTGAGTCTGTCGCTAATGGACAATGCAAATAGTGAATGCCTCTACCGAACTCCACGCCCCTGGGTAGTTCCAGCGTTGGCTCAAGCCATTAGCATTTGGAATCGTGTGAAATGCGGGTCCAAAAAAAGTTAACTAAAAATTAAGAAGAAGCGAAACTAATCCCGCCACGGCATCCATTTGTTTGATTATGATATTAACAGTCTTCTTTCCTCCCTCTCTCCCTCTCTCTCGCTCTCGCTCTCGCTCTAGCGTGGTCTCTTGCATTGTGCTTGGACTGATCTGCTGCGGCACACTCTACGAGATCTACCTGACGCGCAAGCTGAAGGAGGCGCTGCGCCTGCAGGACAAGGAGATGATGAACAACAGCGAGACGAGCTCGGGCATTGGCTGCGCCTCCTCCGACTACAGCGACACCATGACCGCCCACGAGGAGGCGCTCAAGCAATCGAATCAGTCCGGCTCGCTGAAGCAGCTCGATCAGCTGGTGCTTCACTTGCCGCCCAGCGACAATGACAGCGGCAATGGCCATCATCACGAGCACGACCACGATCACGATCACGACCACGAGCACGAGCACGATCACGAACTCGAGCATCACGATCACGAGCGCATCAATGTGCATCATCATCACCATCACAGCCATCATCATCGGCATCATCAGGGCGTCAGCATCGGCAGCGGCAGCGGCAGCGGCAGCAGAAGCAGCAGCAGCGGCGGCGGTGGCGGCGTCATTTCCGGCTCGGGCAACAAGAGCGGCAACAACAACAACAACAGCAACTCAGACGAGCACCTGGAGGGCCACCTGCACGAGCCCGAAAAGCTAAGCATCTACTCGGAGCTGCTGCTCTCGTTCTCGGCAATCACGAACTTCAATGCCATCTGCGATCGGAACGTGGGCGCCGACACAATACCCTGCATCCATGGGCTGCGCGCCTTCAGCATGGCCTGGGTGATCCTCGGACACACGTGCATTGTGGTCTTCAAGTACTCGGACAACATGGAGATGCGCAAGGAAGTGGAGCAGAACTTCTTCTTTCAAGCAATCACCAACGGCCCCTTCAGCGTCGACACCTTCTTCTTCATCAGCGGCTTTCTGATCTCCTATCTGTATTTCCGCACGAACGCCAAGGGCAAGCTGAACAAGCTGAGCAAGGGCGCCAACGAATTCACAGCGGGCACCGCTCACTTTTTTGGCCTGGTCGCTTATCGGTTCATGCGCCTCACAGCGCCCTACCTGTTCGTGCTGGGCGTGGTCCAAGTGACTATGAGGTATTTGGCTGCCTACTCCATATTCGACCCGCCGACCATGGACCATGTGACCTGCCCGGACTACTGGTGGCGCAACATACTCTACATCAATACGCTGTTTCCCGTCGATGAGATGGTGGGTAAAGCGTCAATGGCGCAATATCGAGAAGTTCTTGATTAGAGCCGAAGACAGATCACTCGACAGATCCCTCGGTAGATCCCTAGAAGAACAGTCTCTAACACCGTCTCGATAGATGATGACTCGAGAGATCCCTCGAAGGACCCCTCGATCCCCTATACACTCTCGTACTAATCTTCTCTCTCTCTCTCCCTCTTCTCTCTTTCCCTCTCTTTCTTTTGTCTTGCGCAGTGCATGTTGTGGAGCTGGTATCTGGCCAATGACACGCAGTTCTATATGATCGGCGCTATAATCCTGATAGTGGGCGTGCGCCACTTCAAGCTCTCGGCCATAACGACCTTGGTGTTTCTGGTGCTCTCCTGGATAACCACAGCGGTGATTGCCTTCACGAACAATCACAGACCCAACACCGACGATCCCCTGGCTCTCTTCGACAAGATCTACGACAAGCCCTGGACGAGATTGGGCCCGTACCTGATTGGCATGGCCGTCGGCTGGATACTGTTCCGCACCAATTGCAAGATTCGCCTGCCCAGGCTGACGGTTGCTACGGCCTGGACGCTGGCGATGCTCAATCTGTTCGTTCTGGTCTTCGGCCTGTACCGGGCCGATCTGTCACAGTTCACAGCGGCCGCCTATAGCTCGCTGAGTCATTCGGCCTGGGCGCTATCCCTGGCCTGGATAACGATCGCCTGCTCGACGGGCTATGGTGGCTATATCAACTCGCTGCTGTCGGCGCCCTGCTTCTATCCCTTCTCCCGTGTCACCTACTGCGCCTACCTGGTGCATCCCATAGTCATACGCTCCATGGCGCTCAATTCCGATGCGCCGCTTCACCTGGGCGGAGATCTAATGGTAAGTGTAATTCTCACATCCGCCCTCATCATCCTTACTCATCTCTCTCTCTCTCTCCCTCTCTTTCGGCAGGTCGTCATGTTCTTTGGTCTGACGGTCGCCTCGTATTTCCTATCCTTTGTCGTCTCGATGTCGTTCGAGGCGCCCGTTGTTACAATGCTCAAAATCTTGTCACCTAGTCGAAAAAAACGTCTCGCCTAAGTCCGGGCTCTCCCTGCTCTATTTATGCGAATATCTACTATATATATATACACCTACCATATACATACATATATACCATATAGCGAGAATTTCCATCATCCCTCACTCTCTCGGTCTCTCTCTCTCTCTCTGTCTCTCTTTCAATCTCATTTGCTATTCTAAATCGATTCGCTCTTCTCGCACATTCTCAAACAAAATTCTCCACATATTTATAGCATCGACCGTTCATACATAACTTTACATTCCTTGCACGATTCCTTCTTTCTTCTATTTGTTAATCCACTTTTAATCACAATTTTTAACTACTTATATATACATATATATGTATACTATACTTTTTTTTTTTGTTTCGTAATGTGTACATTTTAGTCGTTTAATTTATTCCAAAGGTTTGGAAATTTTTGTGCGTGACGAAAACATAAATAGTACTTAGTAGCTATAATTATAAAAAAAAAAATATAAATAAATAAAAAAATTTACGAAAAATACAACTCTAGTACCTAATTTTACAAGTTCATGTATATATTTACTAAATATATATATACCTATATATATGTGTAATATGTATAAATAAACCTTTAAATAAAACTGCTACCAAATAAAAAATTGAAAAACGGAAATTTGCACTTGAATTTGAATTGTATCTCTTTGGCGGTTCAACTGAAGCTGGTCACATTGCGGAACGTAACATTTCACTTAACCAGGGCTGCATACAGCATTAGCAGCAAATGTACCAAAATGCTGCAAGTGTTTTCGGTATTTTTTAGCCACTTTGCGAACTAAGCTCGTTGAAATGTTGCTTTGCTTTTCAAATGTTTAGCAAGTGTTAGCACTGTTCATATTTGAATACCATTTTCTTATTCAATATAACACTCACATATATACAATTTGCCGATATTTTGCGAGTTCGAAACTCAGTCGCAAGGCTGCATAAGCTTGCGCCATTCGACTAAAGCTTGTGCGCATTTTGCAACACTGCAACTTGGCTACGCCGGCATTTTTGGCCCCTAATTAAATACATAGGCAAAAAATTGGTTTCCTCTGACATATCCTTTGTCGAAATTGCGCACGAATCGCAGGGAAAACAGGAAGAGTTGGCTTTGGTTCCGTGGTTCCGGAACCGTGCCGCATCATGGCCATGCCTTCGATCACGACGCTGGTGGGCGTGGTATTCTTAGCCTACATCCTCCACTCGATCTACCAAATGTCGCAGCTATTCACGAGTCTGCAGTGCACTGGCTCGCCCTGCTACACCTCCTTCCTGGCCGAGCGACCACGCATGCAGCTGGCCCTGTTCAGCTCACAGACCCGGAATCCCATCGCCAATGAAGTGAGCGACGTGTACAAGCTGAAGCGCTTCGACTATGCGCAGCCGTTCGACCACGACTTCCAGATCCATGTGCCGCCCAAGACCCGACGCAATGGCACTCTGTTTCTGCACGTGGTGCTGGCTCTGGAGGGCGAGCCATTGGAATGGCGCACCCTGAAGCGCGACGGACCCACGGTGCTGCACACGCTCAATCTCTGCGACTATATGGTGCCACGCGCCGAGATCTTTAATCTGATCAATCAAAACGAGAATGCAGAGTCCACCGAGCAGCAGCAGCAGCTCGAGAAGAAGAATAAAGCCGCCAAGTCGGAAAAGCCCAGCACGCACATTCGCTCGAACGTCTACGTGACCCTGCTGACGGACATGTTCGCTCTCTCCCAGGCGGACTTGCCGCCCGAGCTGGCGCCGCTGATCCGCGTGAATCGCATGCAACAGATCCTGCCCATCCTGCAGACGGACATGTTCAACACAAGACTGAAGCACCTGGTGCCGGTGACCAGCAACACCACCGAATTCACATTCAGCTTCCACTACAGGCCCGTTGGAATCGGCAAGCTGCGACTGATGCTGCTCATGGAGCACGCCACCCACGCGCTCAAGTCCATTGGCTTTGCCGAGAAAGACATCGACGAGGTGAAGGGCATCTTCTCCGACACGAACGTCTATCTGCTCTGCGGCACCATCTTCGTGTCCAGCGTGCATGTGAGTAGCTAGATGGATGAAGAGATCTATCCGATCTAACTGATGCACTTACTCCTTCCCTTCTCCTTCTCCATCTTTTTCTCTGTCCCTCTTGCAGATGCTTTTCGACTTCCTGAGCTTCAAGAATGACGTGGCCTTCTGGCGCAAGAAGGAGTCCTATGAGGGACTGTCCACCCGTACCACCTTGTGGCGCGCCTTCTCGCAGATCGTCATCTTCCTCTATCTGCTGGACGAGCAGACCTCCTATCTGGTGCTCATTCCCGTCGGCCTCGGCACGCTGATCGAGCTGTGGAAATGCAAGAAGATCCTGCGCCTGCACTTCACCTTCACCTCGTTCATCGCCCGCAAGCTGCAGGAGGGCGAGCAGCCAGAGCCCGGCCAGCTGGCCGAGCAGCAGACGCAGCAGTTCGATCGGGAGGGCATGCGCTACCTGAGCTACCTGCTCTATCCGCTGTGTCTGGGCGGCGCTGTCTACTCGCTGCTCTATCAGCCGCACCGCTCCTGGTACAGCTGGACCCTCAACTCGCTGGTGAACGGAGTCTATGCCTTCGGCTTCCTGTTCATGCTGCCCCAGCTGTTCGTCAATTACAAGCTCAAGTCTGTGGCTGCCCTGCCCTGGCGCGCCTTCATGTACAAAGCATTCAACACGTTCATCGACGACTTCTTCGCCTTCATCATCACCATGCCAACGGCCCATCGCGTCGCCTGCCTCCGCGACGACATTGTCTTCATCATCTATCTCTATCAGCGCTGGCTCTATCCCGTGGACAAGACTCGCGTCGACTCGGGCGTGGCCATTGATGCGCCAGCCCCATCAGCTGGCCGCGATCCCCATCCCAAGCGGGACTAGACAAAGATAGCAATAAAGCGGACAGAGCTAGAGCGAGAGCTTTCAAGAAGAGAGGAGCAACTGCTTATATTGATGTGCAGTTGAACATTCCGTCGATTTATTTAGGCTGTAAACCATCACAAACACACACACAGACACACATGCACACATACACAGACACACACACACGCACACAGACACACATGTAACTGTTAATTGTAGCAAATGCAAAATATCTTCAATTAATCAAATTTCGCCTTCAAGTGTTTCGCTTTACATCCGCTCCATAGGCAAATATTCTATAGAAAGAACTCTTCAGCTAGGGGGTAACTAAAGCCTAATCTATAAAATTTGTTCTTATAAACTCCTGTTTAAATTTGCCTTGCTTAGACGTTACGATTCCCAGTTGTAGCACATCTATTTCTGTGTGTCCAAAGGCGATCAACAGATGGGTTATATTTTAAGTAATAGATGAAGTACCAGATCCTTGACTTTACTAGTTAGTAGACTATGCTAAATTCCAGGTCTGAAATATATCTTGGATAGTTTTGGAATTCTGGTAGATTTTAGACTAGACGCTTAGAGATCCTGTATCATACTCGCTTCTATTCTGTGATGGATTACAAACTGTGCCAGAGGCTTGACAGTGCCGAGTCTTATACTAGATCTTATACTATGATAGATGGAAGATCATAGATTACGATTATTCCATAATTTTGCCAGATTCTGGGCTACCTCATTCATAGAGCTCTCGCTCATTTACAAATTGCAAGTAAACTTTAGGATCGACAGAAGATTTGATATAAGAACTATAGTAAATCCTAATAGCAGCTCTATATATTCATCCATAAGCATTGCCTTGCACACATTTGTTGCCAATTGTTATTTTGTATTACAGTTTTTTGTTTATTTGTTTTTGTTTTTGCAGCTATCGCTGATTTTGTTGTTGGCAAAAAAATGATAGAATTATTTATATAGTATATATATCTATATATGTATAGGGTGTGTAGCATTTAGGGCTTAAACTAAACTGCCGAAGGAAAAAAGAGTTTGCCGTACTGCCTGGACATGGACTTGGACATTGACATTGACATCGATGGAGCACAACAGCTCAGTCCATAGCCTAGCCATTGCGTATGCCCAGTGCCTGCTCCAGCTCGGCGCGTTTCTGATTCACCTTGGTGAAGAAGTAGCGCGATACAGCTTCATGCGTCCAGGGCTGATAGTAGAACTCGGCGCGGCGCTCCTCCTCCGGATTGCCGACCACATCGGTCATGAGCTGGTCAGAGAACAAAGCATGGTTAGCACTCTTATTGGTAATGATTCCATTCGCCAGACTTACCTTCAGATCCCGCGTCTGGCTGATGATCCAGCGGTGGATGAACATTTGCGGATCCTTGGCAAAGCTGAGAAAGAATTCGCGATTCGTTTTCATTTGGTTGATCGTGTCCACCGTCTCGTGTATCTTTGTGTCCAGTCCCTGGATCTCCTGCTGGCTAGCGGTGCTCATCAAGAAGTTATTCATTTGGTTCTTGAGCGTGTCGTCCACCTCAACGTCGATGTCGTAGCAGGCGGTCTGTTTGTTTTCTGCCCCGCTCTCAATGAAATGGTTGATCACTATCGGATCTGGCGGATGCAGCAGCGGATTCAGTCGCTGCGGTATCTCGGCGAACTTCATGCGCTGGCAGCTGAAGATCTGCTCCAAATACTTGTCGCAATTGATGTACTCCCGCTCGTGGGCATCCTGCAGCTTGTGCGTCTTGATGTACTGCCACAGCGCCGATATTATCACCGGCCGCGTCTGCGTGTGCACGCCCAGCAGCCGAGCCAGCCGCGGATCCAGCTTGAACTGCAGCGGCTGGTAGTCGAGCAGCAGCAGGATGGTGCAGCGCACATTGCGATCGCCGGGCCGCTTCACCTGAAAGCCGTCCGTCTCCTGGGTGGTGTGTGTGCGATGCCATTCGACCAGGTGGTTGTCCGGCCCATACAGCTCCTTATCCAGCTCGATCACCAGCGACTTGAAGAATGATGAGAATTTGCGCTTAATCTTTGTGTTGGGATCGCCCTTGCCATCCTCCAGCAGCCGGCCCTCGACTCGCAGCTCCCACGACGCAACGGCGCCTTCGTCTCCATCGTTGCTCGGCTCCTTGCTCGGATAGAATGTATTCGAGATGAAGATGCGCAGCTTGCGCTTCTGCTTCATTGGCCGCTTGAGTGCCTCCTGTATGTCCAGCCGCTTGCGCATGATAGTCGCGTCCAGCTTGCGTTCGAATGTCAACAGGTCCATGTAGGCCTGTGACTCTGGCACCAGATCTCGAACCTTCTGTGGCAATATCTTGTCCGCCAGTTTCTTCTTCTTTTTGGCGCCAGCGACAAATTCACCCTTGTTGGGACCGCTGTTCAGGTTTCGCGACTCGGCCGAGCGCTTACTACCGCCGCCGCCGCCACCACCCGAGCCACTGCCGCGCAGGCCGCTCTGGAAAGTGGGTTGGGTGGTGCGCTGCAGCAGAGCGGGTCCGGGTCCAACTGGAGCAGCAACGCTGCCAGGAACGGGCTGCGTTGTGTTCGGATGTAATGGAAAGCCGCGTGGCTGCTCAGCCATAAAGAGAGAAGAAACGAGCCCATTGTGAAAATTGAGAGATAATCGATGATTTGATTATTTCACTTACCGCGAAAGTGGAGCCGGTGCCTGGCGGATAGGGACGCATGCCGGGGGCCTGGGGCGGCGGTTGGTAGCGCGACTGCACCGGCGCTTGGCCAGGCGCAAAGCGTTGCGACATCTTTAATTATGTTTCACCTTTGCACTTGCTGCAGTTCACGAAAAATTACAATTTTTTTGATTACAACAACGCTGCGTCACATAAAAAAAAACTCTGTAAAATGGCGTCGTACTTAGGGTTGTAAAGTACCAACTGGCTATCGATATTTTCACTGCACAATAAATACTAAAAGAACGATTTATCTATTTTACCGATGATTTTGGGAATAAATTAGCTGATTTTGCATAACATTCAAAAATTTCATCAATAAATATTATTTATCCCACTTTTTGTGGTTCATTTTACATTTTTTATTATAAATATTGGTTACTTAATTCAAGATTATATTATTGAAGCTATTTATATTAGAAACATATTCAATGTATATTAAATGCCTACAACAAGTTCTGTAATATTTGTTATTTTTAGGTATTTTTAGAGTGTGCTCCAAACGGTCACACAGTGAACGTGACTGGCGTTAATCGACAATCCTAGCTCTTATCGATAAGTTGGCTTTTGCTTTATTTGTTGTATTTTGCTTTTAACACTCGAATCTATATTTTGAGCGCACCGAAATAGTCAGCCCAAAACACAAATATGGATGAGGAATGGTGGCAAAAAAATTTACGCGAGCTAAATGCAGAGGGCAAGCGCATGGAGACGCTCACTAGCATGTATACAAAAATCAACAAACAATCGGCTCTGCCGCGAAATATAATTGAGCTGCTCTTACGTGCGCCGGCGCTTTACGAATGCGCCGTTGTCGAAGGAACAGAGAAGGAGCCGCTAGTCAACCTCTGCACCGACTTCATGAGTACCTGCCTGGACCAACTGCAGCTCGACATCACCGACGCCTCTTTGCCGCAGCTGCTCAACCCGGCTCTACATCATTCGAATCCCGCACTGCGGGCCCTTGTACTGAACAATCTGCTAAAGGAGTTGCGCCGTCAACAGGCCAACGCCGGTAAAATTCAGCCACTGCCCAGCAACGAGCTGCTCGTCTATGTGCTCGACGAACTGCAGCAGCCTGAGACACAATGCAGCTCGGCGGCCATCAACATTCTGACCATTGTGCTCAGCCAAGGGCTGAACGACGAGCGCGTGCAGTCGAAGCTGTTGCAGCTGCTCAAGCAGAACGAGGTTGTGCGCTGTCGCGCCTATGAGCTGGGCGTTATGCTAGCCAAGCGCAGTGCCGACTCCCTGTCCTCCGTGGAGTTCATCTTGGATGCAGCGCTCAGTGAGCTGGACAACGACGACGTGCTGCTGCAGGCGAGCGTCATGGAGATACTTGTGCCATTGGCCGAGCAGAATCACGGTCTGTGCTATATGGAGAGACGCCGCGTCTTCGACATTATCAGCAATCGGGTGCAGCGCATCGAGGAGAATCCATTGGACTCGCTGCTCATACCGAGCATTATGAAATTCTTTGGCAAAATTGCCGCTGTCCAGCCGCAAAAGATCATCACCGGCTATCCGCATATGCTGGCCTGCCTGTTCGACCTGCTAGCCTCGGGCGACGAGTCAGTGCTGCCCACGGCCATGGACACGCTGGCCAATCTGGCCAGCACGGTGCAGGGCAAGATGCTAATGCATGTCCACTTCCAGCCGGCCCTGGAGCAACTGCTGCGCAAGTATTCCGACTACACGAAAAGTCTGTCGCCGCCGCTGAAAATTCGCATGCTCAACTCGCTCGATGTCATCTATGCCATCAATGCGCCAGTCAGCCAGGAGCTCAGGTAAGCGACCCAAATGAGACCCGAAATAGCTGTCACTTACTTTCTCTCTCTCTCTCTTCCACTTTCCCTTCGTTATTTGCAGCGTCATTTTGAAGAACTGGTATGAATGCTTTGCTGGCGGGCAGCAGATTAATCACATCATGGGACTGCTGCATACACCGTTTCCCGACTTGCAGCTCGCCGCGCTGGGCCTGCTGAAGACCCTCTGCCAGTACCAATGGGGCTGCAAGGCGGTGCAGTGCACGGGCGGCGCCATAGAGTTCCTGCTCTCGCGTCAGCACGATCTGCACAAGGAAGTCAAGTATCTCAAGTGGCAAATCATGGAGCTGCTGTCCGTCAGCAACGAGTTCTCGGCAACCGAAATCGTTCGCTTCACCGCCTACGTGAACGAGGGACCATATCATGTACAGCCCGACGTCAACATAGCCACCGAGCATCAATAGGAGTAGCAAACATAGAGCAGCTTCTTCTACATAGTCTATAAGGCCTTAGTCTACATCCTTGAGGGAGAGAGAAACGAATGTTAATTCTTTGCAGTTGCGAACTGCGCCCAAAATTCCAAATATATCTGTATTTACAATACTATTGTAATATATGTAATTTATAGTAATTTAACATTTTCTTTCCTTTCGTAACTATTTAGATCACATTTATAGAGAATCGAGGGCTGCCATCCTACAGATAGCTCATGTGCCTGTGCGACATGTGCTTGCGTCCCGATCCGCCGAAGCCACCGCCCAAGTGAGCTAAGCTGACGCTCAGGCCCGATTCGTAGGCCGTCTGCGTCTGGGAGCGCGTCTCGTTGTTGCCCAAGGAGCAGGTGGGCAGCGTGTGGCAGTAGCGACGCAGCTGCTGCTTAAACGCGGCTGTCGTCAGGGTGTAGAGCACCGGATTGAGCGCCGAGTTCACTGGCAGCACCAGCACAGCCAGCCAGGCATACAGAGCGGGCGATATAACGCAGCCTAAAAGGGCACGAATTAGACAGAGAGAGATAGAGAGAGCTGTGTGCTGCACTTACCCGAGAGCGCAGCCACCTTGACTACGATTATGGGCAGCCAGCAGGCGCAGTCGGTGGTCACAATGATGGCAAAGCTGCAGGAGAAACCAAAGAGATAAACGACTTTATGAATCGAACAGAGATGGAAGATAGCTGTGAGCTAGACTACCATCAGGGTGGAGCGAGCGTAGTAGCTGAATTTAGCTGGAACTAAATAACTGAGCTAAAGTCGAAATGTCTATTTTAAGTAAAGGATTCTAGGAATTTGACAAAACACAGAGGAGAAACCTTATATAGTGTATATATGTATAGTACGAAGTTAGATAGAAGTTCATTAGGACTCTTTATAAGCTGTATATAATTCCTATACACTAGAAGACAGAGAGAGAAAGAGAAAGATAGAGAGAGAGTTTATAAACTGTAGACTTCAGAGCCTATAGATACCTTAACTGTTTATAGTTCATAATCTCTCTAAGCTATGTATGAACTATAGAGGCAATAGACTGTACAACGAAATCTGTCAAATCTACATAGGCTTAATATAGTCATGTCTTTCAAATACTATAATGAGACTGTTCATAGATTATAAGGACCATATATGCCCTGTTTATGTATTAAGGCAAAATAAGTTATATTGAGACTGCAAGGAAGATAATATAGCCTCATTTTTAATGAAACATATAGAGCCTATGAAAAATATTTAGATGATTGATATCTATATATTGGCTCTACAGTCTACATAGCCTTATAGAAGCTTTAAAGAATCCTGAGACTCTCTTTCTTAGTAAATCTCCATGTCATCAACTTGCTTTTCAATAACAACCGAATAACCGTTATATTCCATTTGTACTAGTCTATGCCCTGAGAACTAACTCCACACAATGCTCACCGCGTGGCCACCACGCTCTCTCGTCCGCTGTGGGTGCTTCGCATGCCGCCGCCCGAGTCCCGGATGGCCTGGAGCATGCGCACATAGGAGTAGAGTATGAAGATCAGTGAGACGGTGTTGATGCAGATGAACAGCAGAGCCGAGTACTCCCAGCCCTTGGCATACGGATCGTGTATGTGCAGCGAGAGGCAGACGCCGTTATTCCCATAGAAATGCTCGCCGAAGTAGTTGCTGGTCAGGAGCGGAGCGGCGGCCAGGCCAAAGCTGATGCCCCACACCAGAAGCAGGCGCAATACAATTCTGCAATGGAATGGATTGCACATTATGCACACTAAGCACCAGTGTTGCCAAATGTCGGCTGACAGCTACCTAACTTTCTCCGTGTCGCGTGGCTTCAGTGGCCTGGTGACCGACATCAGGCGATCCCAGGTGACGAGCGTGAGCAGCAGCGTCGACGACTGGCAGCTGAAGGTGCTCAGGAAGCCTGCAAATAGCTCAAAATACAGTTAGTTATAGTATATACGTATATATATAAGTATATCATCTGGGCTCTACCCACCGGCAAAGGCGCAGAGCTCGCTGTGTCGCCAGGACTCCTCGTGTCGTATGTACTGCCCGCGAAAGCTGATGTCGGCGCAGGCAATCAGCGTCAGATAGATGCCCATCAGGAAGTCGCTGGCCGCCAGGTGGCGCAGGTAAAGCGAGTGCTCCACATTGCTGCGCGACTTGTAGAAGTATCGTCCGGCCAGAACGAGCAGATTGCCAACGACAGCAATCGAAGCCATGATCCAAACGCTAATGAGGGTAGCAGAAAAGAAAGAGAGAGAGAGAGAGAGTAGAGGGAAGAGAGAGTGAGTACAATTGACTGATGGATTGATGGATGGCATGGTTCATAGATTGAGTCACGATAAATTGCTTGGAGAAGTGAGTGAGAATTGATTGAGAAGTGATGATGGATGAAGACTTTTGCTTGATTGATTGATTGATTGAAGCTGAGCTTACAACGTTTTAAGAGTTATTTGATTGAGTGATGTGAGGAGGTGGCTGAATGATTGATAAGTTGACTGAGTGATGGACTGAGTGATTGAAGGATTGACTGACTGACAAACAGAGCTCAGCTGACAAAGCTAACTAAAACTGTGAAAGGGTCTTATGAGTTGATTTATTGATAGATTGATTCATTAATTAAAGGAAGTCTCTAATCAAATAACTGAAATCCCTCACTAAAGGAAGAGAAAGTCCTATAACAATTGGCATATCTAGATAATAATCTATTTCCTGATTGAGTGACGGATTGATGGACTGGGTGAAGGCTACAAGTGGGAGTGTTAAAGCCTTATACAGGAAAATAAAACCCTGGAACTGAGCCAAATCGACGTTTCCCTGGTACTTCAATTATTTTCTGTACATTTATTCAAAGCACTATGAATTATTAATAGAACAGAATATAAATAGAATGAGAACTTAATGAGGGGGGCTACTCATAGAGAGAGAGAGAGAGAGGGAGAGAGAGAGGGAGCCAGAAAGTTGTCCCATGGCGTATGCGAATGGAATATCAATTGGCATAAATTTCGGGCAATTAAAGGAAATTTAAGCGGCAAAGGCGAACTTGAACTGAGCTGAATGCTGTTGGCCAATTAGCTGTGTGCCATGGACGTGTGTGTGGGGTTGCGGGCGTGGTCGACTAGGTGCTCATTATTGCAGTCATAGTTGCTGCTGAAATTGGGACTCGACTCGGCAGAGCTCGGCCCCGACTGTTTGTGACAATTGCGAATGCTTGGGCTTTATTTCTGATTTGATTGCCAATCGGAGCGAGAGAGAGAGAGAGAGAGAGACAGAGAGACAGGAGAGGTGGGTGGCACGTAGGTCTGTACAGCTATCATAAAATCACTGTAATTTATGCTCGCTTCCATCCATTTGCTCGGCAAACATTTCCTGCTTGGGGAAACATAACAACTTGTTTGGCTTAGTGCTGAAGCCAACTCGGACGGGCAAAGATTGCTTGGAATTATGATTGAATGACACTTGCTTTAAGTTTTGGCTCCGACTGTTTTAATGGAGGCGCACCTAATGGAATTCTCAAGCTACTGACTCTGAATTTGTTGCATAAATAATTCGTTTAGTTCTGAAACGAAGCTGCAAGCGGAAACTTTTCGAGCTTTAGATTGCAGCCCATCATTCATCAGGCAGAGGACTAGGCAGGGTATATTGTTGCTGCTCTTGCAAAGTATTCAACAGGCAGCAGGAGGCGTGGGTAGAGCCCATAGATTACGTATACTTTACATATTAGTATAGGTATATATAGAGTTCCTTCTGTTCGTTCATCTCTATGTGTAAGACAGTTTAAGTTGGCTTCAAATCATCGAAAGCTTGAGGTATATCGATTAAAATCGATTTGAATCTATATAAAGTAGAGTATATGTATAGAGTATATATATGCCTTTTTTTGGTTTACCCCATCCCACTCATTCCAAGCACGAGGTATCTCCTAGTCGCCTACTCCTTGCTTTGCTCAAAGTCAAGTCGAGCTTTCAAAGCTAGCTCCAACCGAGAGGAGTTCAAAGTTAGCCAAGTTTGACAACGCGCTAAAAGTGCCTGTTAATAAATTATACGATACTTTCAACTGTTATACAACACCGTTCCGACGGTAGAGGCTATGCAACTGCTCTCTCTTTCTCTCCCTCTCTCTCTGCGTGGGGGTAGAGCTCTGACAAACGGCTAGAAACTGGAGACGTGTGGCATTTGCTGCTACAAGTTGCCGAAAAGCCTTTCACATGTGCTCGAATAACGCTTTAAACTGGGAGCCGACAATAGGCACCAGGTAATAGGGAGGCGGTGGCGGGTAGGGGGCGAAAACCAACAAAGAGCTGAGCACAAGTATTTAATTTTTATGAAAGCGTCAACTAAAAATAATATGATAATGTAACTGGCACATGCCAGCGACGTGCAGGCATCCACAAGAGAGGGAGAGAGAGCGAGAGAGAGAGAGAGAGAGAGAGAGAGCGAGAGGGGGGGGGGGGGGGGGAGACAGAGACTGGTTGTTAATATTTGCCAGGCAGCTTAGACGAACAGCAGAGCCGAGCAGCAGTTGAACAAGCAGATTCGAATGAGGATGCTCAAGCACATGGTGAAACTTACATTAAGCATACGCCCGGTTGGCTGCTGGGGGAACGCAAAGTAAAGGGTGCAAAGGGTTCGGAGTGTGTAGCGCTCGAAAAACTCAGACAGCACGCAGAGCGTGTAAATGTAAGCAAAACAAACAAACAAACTGAGGAATGGCTAGATAGATAGCTAGCTAGATGCTGCTCCATGTGTGAGGGTAGCTCAAGGAAAAGCGTAATTTTCATTTTTACAGAGAGAACGGGGTGTCGTCTCTCACACTCTCCACAAACAGACAGACAGCCAGCCAGATAATCACTCAGCTCAGTTAGTAGCCGATGACAAGTGCTGACTGCTGACTGCTGCCTGCTCTCGCTTGGTTTTCCCACATGAAAATGAAAAATGCCAAATGGAAAAGACGTTTGCCCGGGTGCCCGGGTGCTTGGGTGCTCAGGCACTTGCCCGAGTTTCATATGCAAGCAAAACAAAGCGAGAAATTTGTACTCGGATGCAAGCGACTGCATAATGCTGGTTCAAGGCCTCAACTCATTTTTAAAGATGGGTTTACTTTAAAGTGGATCCAGTTTTGATTTGCTCTGCACTCGGAGGGAATCAAGGGTCGACAATGATGGACGATCGATGGACTATCGTTTTCTATGAGAGCTCTATTGGCAGAGGAGAGTTCACTTCTTAGTTCCAGCTTCACAAAACCAAAATAATCTCTTTGCCTCGCCTGAACGAGCATAAAATCGTTTCACTATGCTCAACGGTCTAACTAAACGAACGGCCTCTTCTTAAGTACAACTAAAGTGGGAATTTGAAAAGTCCTTAAAGCCTCTTTGGGCGTGGGTAATGGTCTAGTAGATATTCCAAATACTATTCTGCATAGCTTAGAGGGACTTTTCCAATACCAAATTGCAAACGTGGGCTGGGGCTTGCCAAAAGTAGAGTTCTCTATGGACTTTGTCGAAAAGGTTATCCTCTAATTGAAATATACCTAAGCTAACTCTTAACATTGCGGCGATTGTCACGTTAGGGAAATGGGATGAAGGGTTAGAAGCAAGGATCCATAGACAGACTGAAGTACGGACAAGCGGAGGAGCAGCTTGGACTATGGAACAATCAGACAGACGGAGGGATAGTTGAACCATGGAACACGCAGACGGACGGAGTTGAGGGAGTTACTGAGAGACGAGTAGTGCTTGATCGACTCGTTCGACTTGAGTCAAAAACTCAAATAGTTGGCCTTGGTTGTACGTCCATGTGTCGAATGAAGCTCAGTTCATTTTATTATTCTTTTAAATTATTGAAGCTTAGAACAGTTCGAAAAAACAAAAATAATCAACAACAAAAAAAGCCTCGTAAAAAATAGTCCAAATTTTGGAGAAAGGCGCCAACATAGGAGAGGTCATCATGCATTTTGAGTATCAGCGTCAGAGTCCGGAGACAAGCCCCGTTATGGACATGGATTCGGTTGTGCGTAATCGCGGCGGAGGCGTACCCTGTGCCGGACGGAACGGCCTGATGGCGGAGCCGGCATCGACAGCTCCGCTGGGCAGCAACGACCATCAGCATCAGATGCGCTTGCTGGCGCTGCGCGAGCGCCTGCGACGCGCCCTATTCAACTGAGTGCAATAGGCAATAGGCGAATGCCATGAAATAGACCGAGCGAGCATGCACCGCAACCACACAATCTAGAGTTCAAACTTTGAGGCGAAACAATATAAATTTATATAAAAATGAAAGCAGCCAACGTTTTGTTTGGGGTTTCCTTTTGTCTCATCTCAGTCTTGTATCTCGGACTCTCAATCATTTTCGCCATCATTAAATTTCTCTTCTCTCTCTCTCGGCTTCATTCATCTCGCTAACTCGACTCTTCTAAGGCTTCACATCTTTTTGGTTGCTGTCTCATCTCTCTTACTCGCTCCCTCTCTCTAGTCTCTCATCTTTAAATGCATCTTCACCTTCTGGGCTTCATCTCTCGCTCTACCTCTCTGCCTTTTTCTCTCTCTTTCTCTGTTTCTTTATTTCTCTGTCTCTCTCTCCCTCTCTCTGGTCTCTCATCTTTAAATGTATCTTCTCTCTCGGCTTCACTCATCTCTCACTCGACTCTACACAGACTTCACATTTAACTTTTTGGTTGCTGTCTGATCTCTCGCTCTACCCCTTCTCTTTCTCTCTCTCTCTCTTTCTTTCGCTGTCTTTCTTTATCTAGTCTCTCATCTCTCTTTGTTTCTCTCTCTCTCTCTCTTTCCCTCTCTCTGGTCTCTCATCTTTAAATGTATCTTCTCTCTCTCGGCTTCATTCATCTCTCTAACTCGACTCTCCTTAGATCCTTCACTCAACTTATTTCTTCCCTCCTCTGTTTCTCTCTGTCTCTATCTCTTCGTCTGTCCCTCTTTCTCTCTCTTTCTCTCCCTCTCTCTAGTCTCTCATCTTTCATTTTGCATTACATTTTTGGAGCATCGCCGGCTCACTTCGTCCTTCAACAACTCTTCTAGTTAAGTGTTGTAAAACGCTTGTTTACTCTTGCTCAACAGTTTTTCGCTATGCTCACAGATTCCTCAATATATATTGTACATACACAACTTTTGTATATTCTGCACCCGAGCCAGGGTATCATGAGGATATTATGAGCTAAGACAAAAGTTTCTAGGCAAGTAAAAGGCATCAGAACGATGCTGTCCAATGGAACCATGCCTGCCTCTCGTGTCAACTGATTACAGGGTATATTTGGTTATTGCATTATGAAGGAGTCGTGAAACGAATATGCAAACATAAGCAGAGTCCAAATGGTAAACAGTAAACATAAACATAAACATGAACTGGAGAGCGGATGTCGTCAGTTGCAGCCAAGGATTAGTCGATGCGCACAAGGCAGCAGAAGCAGCAGTAGGAGGAGCAGGAGCAGCAGCCAGAGCAGGAGGCGGAGGCACACTTACCTGCCGCGCAGCATCTGATTATCAAGCAGATGGAAGGTGCTGCTGATGCCATCGCCGCGGGGATCGCAGACGCGCACATGGAGCGCAGCGCGACACAAATGAAACCACGAGAAGTAGCTGAAAAAGGACAGAGATAGAGTGAGACAAAGACGGCAAGAGCGAGGGAGAGGTAGAGGGAGAGTGAGAGTAATCTCTGGCAATTCCAAACAGAAGCAGCAAACGCTATTGTGCTTGAGTCGACTGTAGCCGACTTGGCCATGCTCTGTTCACAGTTCATCGAGTTCTTTACCTTAGTGACTCCCAAACTGTTTGGACTGAAGTGACTGTCAAACTTTGTCTTATAAAGTCCGTTTTCTTAGTAATCTTAAGCAACTACGATATTTGCTTACAAATTATCCAAGAATATATACCAAGCTGCCTCTCAAACTGTAAGCATTGAGTGATATTCAAACTGTAATTTCAGAAACTAATGGTACATATGTATATGCCAGACTAGCGTTTCGTTTTATCAGACACTTACGCTGTATTGCTTAGACGCAGTGATACGATTCTCGAACTATAAAAGTGCAATGGCTTTCAAACTGTTTGCAGATGCCGTCGTGGCATTGACTGCTCGAAGATTGTCGCCATATTGCAAGAAGCTGATATTAAATATGCTCTAAGCAGTCTTAGATCCCTCACTTGCTGACTCTCAAACTGTGAATTCCCAAGGGGGCCCTAAGAACTGTAGAATTTGTAAGTCTATGAAGGGAATTTTTGATCAGCCTTGAAACTGTAAGACAATGCTGATGCCCAAACTGTAATCCCGCAATGGTTCTCAAACTGTGCAGGTCTTATATAGCTATATATCAGATAGATATATGTGTATGTCTGCAATATTATACCTTATTTCGTTTTCAAGCTTGTCTAGCCGATATACCCCATTTGCGGTTGTGAACAGAGCATTTGGCTGCTTATGGGCAATTACTGGGTATTGATTTAATACTTACATAAAGTCAAGATTGGTCAGATTTTGCAGTACGGCCGGCTGTAGGGTCTTGAAGCGATTACCGTTTAGCAGCAGGGAGTTGAGATTTTCCAGGCAGTCGAAGGCGTGCAAATCGAATTTCTCGATTTGATTCTCATTCAAATGCCTGCAGAATATTGATGCAAATGTTAGACAGAGAGAGAGAAAGAGAGAGAGAGGGGAAGTATGTGTGTGTATGTGTGTATCTGTGGCTGTTTCAGCGTGCAACACAAGTTTCTGATGAAGTTTTGTCATTAAAGTTTTATCATTTGCTGCTTGTTATTCAATATGCATTAGAATCCAAGATAAGCTCGAGTTCGATTTAACGCAAGTTTACTCTTTTCATTTCAAATATTTTTCACATTTTCCCATTTTCCCATTTTCCTTTTCTTTTGACAGCCCGGCTGAAGCGTTTGTCGCGAGCCCTTTGATAAATGAAATTCCCAGCCAAGTGCCCAAACTGCGAGCCACACACGAAACCCTTCTGCTGCCCACACCCCATCTCCCTCCACTGCCCTCGCTCACATCATTTCGCTTTTTTCACACTTTTCTGCTTCTTCTTCTTTTGTGGTTAAGCCTAAACAAATTGGAAAAACTCGATGGGTACGATAAACCGCGACACATTTTTATGTGGCCATCAGAGGCTTCGCCCTTTCGCCGATGGCCGACCACACATCTTACGCTCGAATACCCTGTAGAGGAAGTGATGCATGAATGGGGCGTATGCGAAGCCAACGATGCACTTGTCTTCATGTATGAATGAATTAATGATAACAGATTATATGCAGGGTATATTACCAGCCTGGCAAACGAAGCCACAGCTAACTCAATTACAGGGTATATGTCTATTCCATCATGTAGAAAACCAATGCATGCTTCTCTAATCTAGATATATAGTATTTCATTGGTAAGCAAACTAGTTTTATTTGGTTCGAATCAAAGTCTATGCATTAACAGGGTATTGGCTAGTCTGTCAGTTGCGTAGGCAGGCAAAAACTAATCTAGAAATATATTTTGAGCTTATGACTACATTAACCTTGGCCTGATCAAATCAATTCTAGCTATGCCCATTTACAGGGTATGTAGGTAGTCTATCATCTAGCTAACTATGCTATAAGCATGCTCTCTTCTAGTCAGCTTGACTTGAAACCAAAACAATTGTGCTGCATTGACAGGGTATATCTCTGTCTGTCGCATTGCCCATCTACAGGGTATATGCGCCATCTATCATGTCTCTTGGCCCACTGTTCCTAGTCCCTCGCGCCCAACTGGATCGACAGCACAGCACAGTTTAAGCGCGAACAGGGTATATGCCTAGTCGAGTCGTGCACGCATTAGTGGAGCCACAGAAGAAACCTTTCCGTATGCTCTTGTTTGTTTGTTTCCTTTGTAACTTACAGTCCCTGCAGATAGCTGAGGTTGCAAAAGGTTCCCTCCCGTATGTAAGACAATTGATTTCCAGCCAAAAATCTGCAAAGACCACAAAAAGCATTCATAAAATGTTAGAGCTTCGAGTGGGATTCCCCCGCTGGCCCCCCTGGCGTAGTCACTCCATCTCATTCCCTCCCATTGGGGAGTACTTACAAGTGTCGAAGCTGTGGAAATGTGAACGTGTTCGCCTCAATGCTCGCAATTTGATTGTGCGCCAAGGACAGCGTATGCAAATGAAGCAAATTGCTGGGAAACATGCCCAAATGTAGCTGCTGCAGACGATTGTTGTTCAAATAGCTGTGAGGGGGGAGGGAGGGGTGTACAATTAGTGTTGTCTATATAGCCGAGCTCTTAAGATCATATCAATGCCACTTACAGCACCTGCAGGCTCTGCAGCTCTGCGAAAACGGACGCATCGAAGCTAGCTATCAAATTGCCCCTCAGATCGCTGTGGAGCAAAGGTTAGTTCTGGTTTCGGCGCGCTTACCAAATGGGCTTTACTTACAGATCCTCCAATTGCTGCAGATAGCGAAAATTATTGCTGCTCAGACGGCTCAGTTGATTGCGTGCCAAAATTCTGAAACATTAGACCAAAAATTGTTTTTTAATGCGCGCCAAGAATGAACACAGCCAAGGGAGTAGAACATGAGCATATGGACCGAAAACTGAATGCTCTTCTTATAGCTGGCCGAGCATAGTAGCTCTATAATACCTGCATATTTTATAAGTGAGCGAATAAGAGGAGAAATTCAAATTTAAATGCTTTAAGGTATTTCTTTGTTTGCTTTAGAAATGAGCTTGTGGAAGAAATTAAATATTTTTTGATTGGTCATTTAGATAGTAGTGCTATTGAAAGTATTGTCACTACATCTGGATCAGCCTATGTATTGCATAATTGAATTTCCCTTTAGCGATTTGTAGAGAAGGTCAACATAGATTAAGTTCAAGCACTGGCTAAGATATAGCTTTTCTAGTTTATGTAAGCTTCCCAGTAGTCTAGTGATGGATTCTAAGGCTTTTTAAGACACAGTAGAATAGGTATACAGTCCATATATACGGTAGGCATACATATACATGCACCTGAATGCCTCTTCTGAGATGAGGCTAGCGGGGACTATAAATGTTCGACATACAGTCTATGAAATTAGTGAATATTGCAATTTCCGTCTTGCTGTCCATACTCGACCGCCCTCACCTTACCCAAAGTGCGAGCGTATATGTGCTCAATAATGAGCGACAGCTGTCAACTGATTCGACTCAAAGTTGGGCAATGAGCAGACGAAGCCTCGATGGAGATGGCATGATAAATGTTTCCATCAAGCTCATAAATCTGGCAGGCATGTTGCATGCTTCATGTGGCATGCATAATACCCTCGGCTAGGCCATAAAATGTTAGAGCACGGTCAGAGACTGAGACTGAGACAGCAACAGAGATAGACAGAGTGGGAGAGAGAGAGAGAGAGAGAGAGAGAGAGGTATACCTAGCGAGCAACTTAATAAGCCATTAAATGCAACTCTGTTCTCTGCGCCCTACAGGCCCTGCCTCAGCGTCCGCAGTCCGTGTGTCAATGCTGCCGCAAGAGCAGCTGTGATTCCGTTGCAGTCAAACCGAAGCTAAGCCGACAAACGCCTCCCCGCTTCCGCTTTCGAGGGTGTGCAAAGTGTAACTGAGTTGTTTATGTGTTTTTGTTTTGTTTTCCGCTTTAGTTTGCTCTTGTCGCCGGCTGCTGTTGGCTGCTTCCCTTCCTCTCTCTCTCTCTCTCTCTCACTCTTTTTTTGGCTACAACTGCTCAGACCGGAACTGCCACGCCCACAAAACTTTGCTGCCCCTCGGCAAGTGTGTGTGCTAATATATTTATTGTAGGGCTGCCAAGCTCCCCGCCCGAAAGTGAGCCGTCAGCCGAGGCCAAACAATGGCTCACTTTATGGCCCCAACTGGCAGGCGTTGCGTATACGCAACAATGGCTGCAACACACACACACACACACACACACACACACAAACACACATATATACGCTTATTATCAGCTGGTATTCATCTACACACACACACACACACACACACATGTAGAGAAATGATGATACAATCAACAATTGTGAGTGCACATAACTGTCCTCTATGCGCCTCTGTGCAATACCTGAAGTGTATATGTGTGTGTGTGTGGGTGTGTGTGTGTCCTTATCTTCTATATAGTTATTGGCAATTACAGCCTTTATTTTATTTTATTTTTTTTTTGTTGTTGTTCGTTTCACCTCATGCCAGTTGCGTTAATAAGCACTTTTGTCCCCCTGAACTCTGACAAGGTGAAACGTAAAAATATATATAAAAAAAATTTTATAGCCAGACTCAGATTGCTGGCATATTATCCCACAGGTACAGTTGTGCACACGGCAATAAGTTTGGCAGCATTCATTAAAATCGCTTATCGTTGCATCGATTTTCAGGCGAAATGCAGACAATGTGCATAGAAAGCGCCAGCGGAGGCTGTCGATGGGATTGTGGGGGGGTCTGTGTAGGGTCTGGTCTACGGGCTTTGTGTAGGGGCTCCATTAGGGGCTTATGTAGGGGTATGTGTAGGGGTTCGATTAGGGGTTTGTAGAGGGGTCTGTGTAGGGTCTGGTCTAGGGCCTCCATTATGGGTTTATGCAGGGGTCTGTGTAGGGTTTCGATTAGGGGTTTGTATAGGTGTCCTTGTTGGGGTCTGTGTAGGGCCTGGTCTACGGACCTTGTGTAGGGGCTCCATTAGGGGTCTGTGTAGGGACTGCATTAGGGGTTTTTGTAGAGATCTGTGTAGGGGCTCGATTAGGGACTGCATAAGCTCTGAGAAACTCAAGTAAAACTTTAAGTATTTTAAACTAATTTTTATGTAAAATATTATCAATAGAAAACTATATAAAAAACCTATGAAAGACCTATAAAACAGAACATTTATCAAAATAAAAAATATATGCATAAATAATAATATATACATACATATGAACATAAATATATCATGGGTAAAATGCAAGCTTAGAGATTTTAATAATAGTTTGCGCTTACAATAGTGTAAAGTATTGAGAGGGATTATCGTTATTATAAATATGAATAATGGGGCATTAAGCTCTTGGAAATGTTCTTCCATCAGATCCCTTTCGCTGATTTTTTAGCTTAAAAATTGAAATATGGAACACAATCTCTCGTTGGTTTGCCATCTCATAGGCTCCTAAGATCGACTCATTACGGAACGTGGAAAAGGTATAAGAAATGTAATACTTGCAAGGAGAACTTAAGATAAATCCATTGTTTTATGTATCTACCGATCTCAAGGTTGACAGTTCATTATATCGAAAGTCAAATTATTTCTCTTACGATATATCAAGAGCATTATGCAGTCGGCTACTGCTAGCTACAATATTTGCGCTTGTTTTCAATTTGAATTTATGCAAATTTCATAAGTGAACTGCCACATAAAGCGTTAATGCAACTAAATTTATTATCAGAAATATTTTGAAATAAATTCGAAGCGTTTTTCTAACCAAAATGCAAATATCAGCAAAAATGAACAAGCGAAAGCTGATTCTGCCTCTCTTTCTAAATAATCAATATAAATAATAAATTGTGCAATATTAAAACGTTTAGAAATTGAATGCGGCGCACGTGGCGTATGCGCAATATACATTGCCATCAGTAGAGCAAGCGTTTCACTTGAATAAACTACAACAAATATATAGCTGCCTAACTAACTCCTTAAGCTATACAAAACTCCACCCAATAATATATCATACCAAGGAAATTTAGCCCAAGCAAAGCCTAAAATACCCCCTTAGATATATATACGTCTATCTCTTTCCATCTGCCCAACAACAACCCCCAAATGTAAACGTGTGACCAAGGGCAAACCCACTTAACAGTTAATTATGCGACCCATTACAGTAAAATAGTAGTTAATAATACTTACAAAATGCGCAATTGATTGCCCGGCGCAAAGAAGTGTTCGGGCAGGCGCGATAATTCATTGTCATCCATATAGCTGGAAAAAAAAAGAACGAGGGAACATTTAATGAAAAGCAGGAAGAGAAAGTATTGATGTAGCAGCAGCATATAAAAACTGTTGCCAGGCCGGGGCCAATTCGAAAGGCAGCCAACGCAGCGGCAGCAACAGCAGCAAATAAATTAAGAACACATTAATAATAAGACCTAATTAAGAGTTATGCCCCAGCCAAAAGTGGAGTAAGCGGAGCCCCCAACCTCTACTTACAGTGTCTTTAGCGGAATGGCGGCCAGTCTGTCGAATGCATGCGAGGCAATCTCACGGATTGCGCAGAACTTGAGAACTCTGCGCACGGATAGGGCGAAAAGATAGAGATACAAATTAAATATATATATGTGTATACAGATACAGATACAGATACAGATACAGATACAGATACAGATACAGATACAG
>NW_022046344.1:0-12393 GCF_001654015.2 Drosophila navojoa | reverse complement strand
CAGATACAGATACAGATACAGATACAGATACAGATACAGATACAGATACACATATTTACATCCATAAATCTCCCGTTATACGTATGTCTCATCACATTTATATAAAGTTATGCACACACAGGGAAACAATGGGTGCAACTTAATAAATTCGAAATTCAATTGTCAAGTTCTGCGTCTGTTGTGCTGCGAAAGTTGTGCTCGAGCAAAACTAAAAGTTTGCATTAAGAAAGGCGAGAAATTTTTGTTTATCTCTTAATATGCCCAGCCATAGAATTATCGAGGCGTGCACCGAGCAGCGCAACAGGAAGGCAACTCTCCTACTCTCCGCACTCTGTCAACTGGCAAATTCAGTTATATTCAATTACCACAGAGAAAAACTTTGCTTACGTGAGCTCAGTGAGAAGACAAAACCGCAAATAGTTCCATCTCAATCTGAAAAGGTTGAGTTTTCGTTTCCCTCAGCACGTTCATTATGAATATGGAATATGTGTGGATGGATACTTCTAGGGTGTCTTAACTTTGTCATGGAGATTCTGTGGGCTTGGTTGCATTCCCAATGGGGTATCCATCTCTTGGAATACTATCCTTATATTGATCACGCTAGATATGAATCGAATACTTTCCTTATATAAACCTTTAAGGACTCTCAAAGACTCAAAGACCCTCTGTAGGATATTCATCACTCTCGAAATTATTATCAAACTATATAGTTAAGTATTCGCTCTTCAAGCTATCTATTTAGTGCAGCTGTAGGATACTTAACTTCTTACATCATTTATAGGGTATCTGCTGGTTGGTCATTATCTTTTTACAATCACCGCACATTGCAAACTTCCACACACTTCTGACATTGTTGTGCTCGCTCGGACAGCCTACGGTCAATTTAATTTTCATGCATGTCCAACGCCCACGCACACTGAGGACCGTCTCGAAGGCACCGGGACGTGGACGTGGCGTCATCTTTGTCTCTGCATTCGATAGTCCCGAGCGTTATAATTAGGGCGTTGCGTGAATTTGTGAGTTTCAGAAAGAACAGCAACACTTGACAGCGGCTTTCGCAGTTGCGGAGCAACTGTCACTCAGCGAGCAGAGTGGGGGGCACTACCGAGTCGGAATCTTGGCTGAGGCATCTCACACATGTGACCAGGCGTAAGCTCTCCCGGTGATGGATTTTCAAGTGCTTAGGCTTAAGCAATGCGGCCAATAGGCAATATGCTCGTATAGCAACAGACGGCCCAAACCATTTACTACAAAGTACGGCAATGTAGACCATAGCAAATGAATCAACGGCAGCTACACTGAGCGAAAAGTAGGAGTACTTCACTCATTGGCATTTGTGTGTCTGAGAGGCGATTTGTCTCTTTATCTCTAACTATGTGGTATATGTTTCTGTTTATCTCCCTCTCTCCCTCTCTTTCTCGGTTACTACAGCTTTTTATCTCTTTTTTCTCTCTCTCTCTCTTCCTGTCTCTTTCTCTCTCTCTCTGTTTCTCATTCTTTCTCTTTTCCTCATTCCGCATTTCACTGCATACAATTCTCTCTCTTTTTATATAAGGATTTTCTCTTTCTCCATTTCCTGCTCTCTCTTTCTCAATATCTCGCTCTGTCCCTCTTTGTTGGCGTCCTTATATGTCTTTTCTCTTCAATATTTCTTCCTCTTCCCTTTCCCTCTCTCTATTTTAGTGGAAGTTTGCAATTTTCCTACTTCTCTTTATTTGTCTCTCTCAACCCAATGCTTCTATTTCTAATTCTCATTCCATCTCCTTCCTTCTCTTTGTCTCTCGTAGCATCTGCTCATTCGACCAAAGCTTCTGGCTTAAATTTCTTTGATTCTCTTTTACAGCAGAGAGCTCCAGCTTCCTTTTCCCTTCTCTCTCTCTATCTTTCTTTCTCTCTATCTCACTTTTTGCCTCTAGACGTCTTTAATTTCTTAAGAAGTCCTCAATTCGAGTAGCGCTTCAAATAATCAGTTACACTCCAACAGATATTATGCTACGAAACTCTACTCGCTTCTCTCCCACGCTCTGCCCGATTGCCGTTCTCTCTCTCTCTCTGTCTCTCTCCCTACGAAACATACTATTAGATTTCCACTTCCAGTAAATAAATTTGATAACAGCTTCGCTATAATTTCATTTGTGGCTACATTTTCGGGCATTTCCCTGCATATTTGTTTGCAGTGTTAACGAAGCGAGGCACATTTCGTCGTATGTTAAAACGATTTTACGGCTTGCGCCGTGGTCGTAGAGAAGTGTCCTTTGGCATAGCTTCACATAAACTGCAACTGCCGGCAAAACACGATACGAGCTGTCTGCCATGCCAGAGCACAGCCACCCCCACTCCCCTGCTTTACAAGGCTCTACAGCCATTGTATGGGATGTCTGAGGCTGCTTTAAGTATAGCAAAGGACGCTAATAGACGACTTTCCGCAGGACCCATTCACAAATTTCGAGCTGCATTCGCAGTTGGTCTGACGCTGCTTGAATTTCGATTCTCTTAGCAAATATGTGCTTGGCGCGCTTAATATCCTTTACAAATACTCACAGACTCTCCACATCGGGCAGGCCGCTGAAGAACTGTGCGTCGATGAGGCCGAAACTGTTGCCCGTGAGGTCGCTGGAAATGAAACCGAATGAGATGAGCCGAATCAATTCAAATGCCATCAGCAGCAATCAAGATGAATACTAAATACACTGAGGGAAATTGGCAATAAACAAGTTTATAGCAATACATAATGTACATATGAATTCATGCAGTTAGCCAACACTGTTTGGCTTTGCCAGACAGAGGCTAAATGAGTTGCACTGCTGAGCAAGCAGCTGCATAGCTCAAGTTCTTAGCACATTAAAGGGGGTTACCCGATACTTACAGCGTTTCCAGATTGTTGCTGGGCAGCTGGGGTGGCAGCGCCGTGAGCTGCTGGAAACGGCAGAGCATCTCGTAGCCGCGACACGGGCAGCTGAAGTTCTTCGCATTCGGCCAGACTGCAGCAGAGAGAGCGAGAGTAAACAATGAAAGAGAAATTGCATTAAAAGAGTCCTCACTGTGGCCATTACACTTGATGTGCGCATCAAGGATAATTATCATTCGACTCTTTTAATTAAACGCATGAAAACTGAATGCAAAAAATTTACATGCGAATTTCTATGATTATAGATAGATATAGAGACAGAAAGAGAACGACAATGTGCGAGCGGGGGGGCATCGGCTGGCGCCACTCGCACCGCTGGCGCCAAATTACTCTGACCTTGCATTGAGTATTGAATACTCACAGCACTCGCCAATGGGTCTGTCATCCATGCCTTGGCGTCCGAACGAGTTCTTGCGAAACAAATGATCCCAGTACTTGGCCTCAAAGTTATTCACGCAATTCCACTCGTCGGAGCCATCGTCGCAGTCGACGCGGCCGTCGCAGTTGGCGCGCTGCGGCACACACTGCGCCGTCGTGTTGCAGTGGAAGTAGCCCGCCGGGCAGTTGTCCTTGTCGTCCGGCAGCAGTATGTCCGTGTCGATGGCGCTCAGCTCGGTGTCTAGTTCACTGTCCATGGCATTGCTGCTCAGCTTGAGCATTACTTGGCGCTGTCCAACACTGGCCTTGATGGCCGACTTTGACTGCTCCACGCTGGCCCACGTCACAGACGACAGCGAGAGCAGCGCAGAGAGAATGCTCAGGCTTAAGAGTGCTGCAGAGGGGAGAGAATAAGAGAGAGAGAGAGAGTGAATAAGTGAGGTAGAAGAAGATATTATCAGATTGTTAGCTCTTTGATTTATAGCGTTATATAGAGCAGATCAAATACCTCCATGTATTGATCGAGTATTTTATTTCGAGCTGAAATCCCAATGTAAATTATTTCAATCTCAACTCACACCCTATAATATTTACAAACACTGAACTGTTTGCGTTAGTCGGAGGGAAATAGACACAAATTAGACCCGAGGGGTTTGCCTGACTGCTAAATACCCTGCTAAATACCCACTATGAAAGCTGAGCATGATTGATTCTTTATGAAGTTTTCAGACATTCTAATATGATTATATACCATTCAAGATAAGGAATTCTTTCCAATTTTGAGTGAAATCTAAAATATTACCAATGTTATCATTCATCAAAGATATCTTCAGACTAAATTTGTTTTCTACAGGTCGACTTAGCTTGTTCAAGATAGGCAAAAAGAAACTATTGTGGATTCTTATGAGTAATATAGATAAAACGAGTATTATATGATATCCAATAAAACTGTATATTATAAATATGTGACCTATACACAGATAAACAGGCGAGCATAAGAACTTAGCCACCTCTTCAGTGTCTTGCTGATCAACAGTATTCATACTCATTTCATTTCGGATCTCGGTCACGTCTCCTGCTGTCAGCACGAAAACCTATATACCCTGTTTATTCATTTAGATTCAGTGCAAAAAAAAAGTAAGAAAATATATAGAAAATTTCATAAAATACACAAAAATCAAGCAAAAGTCGCTGCCAAACAATGAAGGCCAAATACTTTCGGAAGACGTCGAGTAAATTATCAATTTCATTTTTGATTTGCTAAATTGAAAAATGCAGTTTTCGGATTTTAGATCAACAACAGTTTCGACTGTGATTTGATTACAAATAAATCATATAGTCTAGTAGGTCAGAGGCTAGTGTGACTGAGTGTGAGCTGGGAAATACCCTGTATTCTAACTCTGAAAGTTAGTTCGATTCAGAGAGCCTTTATATGATAAATTCCAGCTAATTTAGTTGACTAGAAGAAATCCTAAATATCAGTTTTTCTTACATAAGATATTATTATAGGGTATTTGCAAGTCGTATACACTTTACAAAGATAAAATTGCAGTTGCTGTTAAGCATTTGCCTTAAATGCTTAGGGTATTTGAGCAATAGGCAGAAATCCTTAACTGAAATTCCAGTGATGCCTCCCTTAATTTGACATAAAACCTATGTGAACTCAGCACTGAAAGCAGCTGTGACCTTGAAATTTGGTAGAGATATTAGCCGTTATCGTAAGACTAATATCTATTGAGATCAACTAAAATATAATATTTTATAATAGAATAATATATAGATATTGTATGGGAAAGTTAAAGGAAACACATAAAGGGAATTTCTTTTTAAGCTCATATATATATTTGTTTTTTCATAAATGTGTGTACATATCGAGTGACTACTGTAGCTGTAGGCATAGCGCGCCAATCTGTATCTGTTTCTGTTTACTATAATTACTAAAGATGAAAATGTAAATCGAAATGAAAATGGAATTGCTATTTGTAGCAATCAAATTTACTCGGACAATTGGTTCCAGTGGCAGTCTGGCCGATTCCATTGCCAGTTCCAGCTCCAGCTCCAGTTCCAGTTCCAAGTTCCGCCGCACTTGGCCATTGCACATTTATCATTTTTAACGATTGCATTTAATGCGGAGCATTTTTTACGATGCATTCCCGCCAGATGGATAGTGGGAAATGGGAAATGGAAAATCGTATTGGGGGCAATCGGCGAACGCTGGATGCGTATCGCAGATTGTGAATATGCGCGAATAAGGCGAACATGCCAATGTCAATATGTAAAATATGCAATAAAATTGTTTTTAATAAAAATTATGCACAGTACATTTGGGCCACGGCTCAATGGACCGTGAAATGCTCCCACGAGCAGCGGCTGAGCGGGACGGGGCGGTGCTGTGCGAGTAGGTGTAACACCGGGAATGACACTTGGAGACACTTTCCGCACCATCGATAAGCCATCAATGTGGGCGACTTTTTGATAGCTGCGCTGACAGCTGCTCGAATCCAAATGAGTATATGGCAAAACCAGAAAAAATAACATGTGTAAACGCATTGCGAATGAGCGTAACCGACTGCATAATACCCATCATATTACATTTCATATTCATTCTTATATCTATGATTTATATGAATATGAATCTGAATGGAATTTTATTTTCATATTTATATATATGGAAGTTCATATTCATATTTACATTCATATTCATCATATTAATGAATATTAACATGAATCCCAGTAGATATTCACACTCATACTCATATTGCATTTCATATTCATTCTTATGTATCTGATATGTTTGAGTAAGAATATGAATATGAATCTGAATGCAATTTTATATTCATGTATACATATATGGAAGTTCATATTCATATTTATAATGATATTCATTCATTGGAATATCTGAATTCATACTTTGAATATTGACATATATGTATCTCAGTAGATATTCATATTTATTCTTAGATCTCGGATATATTTGAGTATGAATATAAACATGAATTTGAATGCAATTTCATGTTCACATTCATATGTAAATTCATATTCATATTTATATTCATATTCATATTCATTGGAATATATGAATATAAGTATGAATATTAACATAAATCTCAGTAGATATTCACATTCATACTCAAATTAGATTTCATATTCATTCTTATATTTCTGATATGCTCGAGTATGAATATTAGCATGAATCTTTATGCAATTTTATATACACAAAACATGAATCTGAATACAATTTCATATTCATATTCATAGAGAAGTGCATATTCATATTAATCTTCATATCCATGCATTTGAATATATTTGAGTATGAATATTAACATGAATCTCTGTGTACATTCATATTGATACTCAAATCAAATTCAGTCATTGAAATAGTTTTTGAATATGAATGTTAAAAGTGAATTTGAATACATGTTCATATTCACTTGCAAATATATTTAGATTCATCAATAAAGCGGATTTAGAGTTGCGACTGTAGTCAATATACCCGATGAGCTGGACCTTAGTAGGCCAATGGAAAAATCTCAGCACTCCCTGAGACCAGGCTGAGCAGGCATAGACTTTCATTTAATGTGAAATCTCTTCAATTCATATACTGATTCATTCAGGCAAAGTTGCTTTAAAACTGACATCGAAAATAATTCAGGTTTTCATAATTTTCCTTGAGAAGTCGTGAAAATGTTTACTCTGGGGGCACTGATGGAGGCCTCGCTGCTTTGCCTAAATGCCATTTGCGTCCTGCACGAGGAGCGTTTTCTGGCCAGATTTGGCTGGCAGCAACGGAGGGCTCAGCGGCGGTATGGTCCGCCCAGCACTACGGAGCAGGTGCTACACATAATTCGCTCGATTCGCACAGTTGCCAAGATTCCATTGATATTTGTGAACATTATAACGATTACATTCAAACTGTTGTTCGGGTAAGTCGTCGAGTTCCATTGCAGCGGATGCAAGCAAACCAATATACTCTCGCATTTCAGTTGACTAACGAGCATGAGAGGAGGAAGCCAGAAAAGAGAAAGGAGACACACAAATAAATAGCAGACAAAGGTAAACAAATAAATGTAAATCAGGCAAAAGGAGCAGCAAAAATCGAATTACACCAAAAACAAGATAGCCAACAAAATGTAAAAAAAACACATACACACACACACACATACACAAAGGTAGAGGGGGAAAAAAACAATGTACAAAGAACAATTGGAAATAAATCGCATGTGGGCGGAGAGTTGATCAAATATGCATACCCTAAAAGTTCTTGAAGCTCTCTAAGCTCTCTCATTACTGAGGTAACTTTTGGGCCTCGTTCTTAGAAACAAATTAAAGAAGTAAACAAAAAAAAAAGAAAAGAAATGGAATTAAATTGTGTATGAACACTAGCGCCACAACAGGAGTATAATCTGCAGACTCTGAGCAAGACGGAGAGAGCAGGAGATGGAGATAGATGATTGAGGGAAATGATTAGCAACGATTGACAGAGAGATAAGGGTGAAGGGAGTAAGAATTGAGAAACATATATAGTGACAGAGGTAGAGAGGAGGGTAAGGTGAGAGACGGAGAGTGAGATGGAGAAATAGAGGGAAACAGAGAAGGGGAGAGAGAGATTGAATAACTAGGTGAAGAAGACAAAAGATAAATGAAGATTGGAAGAGGTTGAACTACTTCCAAAATCTTCTTTCTGATAGAGTAATAGAGGTAAATTGAAAACACGATAGATAACTAACCTAAGAGGATACTGAGACACAAAAGATATAGATAGAGAGACAGAGAGAGAAAAAGAGAGAGAGAGAGTGAGGGAAGGCAGAAAAAGTTACAATGAAGAACTGAGAGCAAAATGATAGAGATAAGACATAGACAACGTGAATCTCTCTCTGTGTCCCTCTCACTCTTTCTCTCTGTGTCTCTCTCTCTAACTCTCGCTCTTTATCTCTCTCTCTCTCACTTTCTCTCTTGCTCTTTCTCTCTCTTTGTGTCTCTCTCTTTCTCTCTTTCTCTCTCTCTGTGTCTCTCTCTCTATCTCTCTCTCTCTCTCTCTCTCTTTCTCTCTCCCACTCCCTCTCCCTCGATCGATCAAAGCAAAGTATTCTCTAAGCAAAATATTCTGATCAAAGCATAAGGCAGATCCATGCCTGATCTAGCAATTCACATTGATGGGTCAATTAGCCTAGAGGGCAGCTGCTGGTAGCCAACTCTTTGCCATTATGATGAGCCGCAAAGCAGGGCAGCTGCAAAGCAATTCAAACATTTTGCATATTTAGTGTGGAAATACTTTATTTATAAATATAACAAAAGAGAATAGCAAATACTTTCCATAATAAACAAAATAAAAATCATATTTATAATAAACTAAATGAGCCAAAAGAAGCAATGCCAGAAACAAAGGAATTAAAGAGCCAAAGTCTTTATTTAGAATGAAACAGAAGATTTCGAATTCCATTTAACGGACAGACCCTAGATAGATCTAACGCTATGGAGGGAGGAGCACAAGTGCCGTTGGGGTCAAGTGAGTCAAGCGAGTCAAGCTCATGTGGAAGCCACGAGGTTCACAAAAGTCCAAAACAATGTTAAGACACATAAACAACAACAACAACTAGGGAGCGACAACATGAGGGAGCCTGGGAGGGCAGCTTAGAATGGCTGCTGCAGCAATTGCATCAGCTCATAACTCAGCTGACAGCAATGAAAGCCAAAGTCAGCGAAATGCAACTGCGACAACAATGGGTGCGAGCTGGCGTAGCGGATGGCTCCATAAAAGCGTAATTAAGTGCAGCCGAGTGGGAAAGCAGGGGGGAAAGCAGGCGAGGGCGGCAGCCGAGCTGGTGGAGGCCAAGAGGTATTAGAGAAGGCGACAGACAGCATGAGAGGAAGCTGAGACCACAGCTGGCGGAGTCGAAGCGAGGAGGCGTTAAGCGGGGAAAAGAGATCGGAGCAGGGTTAATGAGAACCGGGCCAAGAAGGAGTAAGATGCTCGAGCAGCAGCTCGAATGACGACGCCAACGGAGGCAGCGGGGCAGGCGAGCACTTGACACGTGTTGCTAATGTGCGGGCGTTCGCCCAGAAGGGGTTGCGAGACGCGCGAATAAACAAGCGGCGCCCGGTATGGGCTCCCGGACACGGACCACGGCCGTCGAGCCTGCTGACGTTTTGTCAACACATTTGCCAGCAATTGAAATGTTTGCGCTGTGATTGATGAGCCATAGATAGGGCTGGCGGCGGACGCCTCACGGCCTTGGCCTCGCATCAGGTCTAGAGCGAGCCCCAGCAACGGAGCCACCTGACGTTTCACAGTCTGGGCCAAATTATCGTTTGACCACAGCAAAGCGCTTCAGCTTGCCTCCCCTCCTCCCCTCCCCCTCCCTCCACTAATGCCAATTGCTGGCTGCTTTTGTTTATGTCCAATTCGAATAATTAAAGCAAATGCTTTCGCATGCAGCCAAGCAAATGCTAGCCAGGGGCCGGACGGGCGGCGAGGCTGGCGTGCCACCAAAATAGAAAGCACGGCTATAAAGAATAAAGAAAACGATCGACTTATGCCAATGCACACACACACACACATACACACACAGACTGACGCTCGCACACCCGAAATACTTTCGAGAAATGTTATCGGGTCAAAGCAGGTCGCCTCGACTCGTCGTCGTTGTTGTTGGGTTCCTTCTTCCATTTTCTGGTCTTGCTCTTGCTTTTGCTTTTGTTTGGGGTCTGGGCGTGTAAACAGCTTGTCAAATTTGTCGATTATGGGTCGAGTGCTTCGCTATGATGGGATCCTCTCTGCAGAGCCCCCACGTAATGACCCGAGAAGTGCGCGTCGCCTGTGACGTCTGCTCTCTGTTCTATGCCAATTGGCACTAAATATACCTTAAAGAGTTCAATTCAATGGGGCCCAAGGCCGCCAAAGCTGGGAGTGGGAAATGGAACTGGTTTTTGTGAACCCTTTTCTAAGAAACGAACTTAAAAGCTAGCGAACTGGGGCTCTACTTAGTACTTTAAGTAAAACAAATTTCAGTTGTGTTTGCTCTAATTGATTCTTGAATGGCCCATTTGCACTGAGAGAAAAAGGAATGAGTAGAAATCTTTGTCTCTTCTTCTCTCTCTCTCTCTCTTCATTACATTTTCTATCTTTCTTTCTTGTCATCTTTTCATCTCGCTTTCCTTTAAACTCTTTCCTTTCATCTTTCTTTAGCTATTACCGAAGAGCTTTATTTCTGATGTCCTTTATCTCTTTCTATTATCTCCTTTCTCCCTTCTTTTCTCACATTGTGCATTCTTTCTGAGGGAGAATATTCTTTAATCTTTCTTTATATAACTTCTTTTAACTTGCTTCAGCTATATTTTCATTCTTTTACTCGCTCATCTTCTATCTCGTCTACTAAGCCCATTTCTCCTCTATTTCTCTCTGTCAACTATACTTTGGAATAGAAAATCTCCTATCCTGACACGCTTTTGTTTGTTTCGTCTCGTCTACTTCCTTCCATTAGCCTCTTCTCATCCTTTACCTAGAGATAAGCACGAGAATCTCTGCTGCTCTTTTTCTTTCTTATCTGTCTTTCTCTCTCTGTCGCCACCTACGCACAGTAAATCAAAATTATGAAAAACCTTTACGAACAGGCGAAAGAGAAAAGCGCAAAGGCAACAGCAATCGAAATCAAATTGGGTTCATTTTCGCTGTTGCTGTGGAGCTCTCCACTCTCCAAAGTTGATGAAAATTTAAATAACTCATATATTTTAAGAGCCGTCAGAAATGTTTCGGGCATTGTTTTTGTCCTACGGTGAGGTAAGCGCCGTTATATATATATATTATATATCTATATGTTTTTTTAAGATAAGCAAATCGAATCGGAATTCCAAAAGTTCGATTCACTCTGCGCTGCTGTTTAGATTCAAAATGTAGCTGGCGATGTCTGTTTTTTGGCATCACGAGTCCATCTAGCTGGCCAGCTATCTAGTATCCAGAGATCATAGTCGATGGGCATAATCAGTGCTACGATTCGTAATGCCAGAGCAAAAGTTGTTGTAAACACAGCAACAAACTGAAAACGAAAACGAAAACGAAAACAAAAACAAAAAAACACACACGAATGCCTGATAATAAACACAAATGGGGCAGCTAAGCAATGACGGTGCCCCATACTCTCCCTACCGCCTCTCTAGGCCCCCTCCCCACCTGAAACTGCTGCTGAAAATGTGCTAAAAATGCTGTAAGAGTCTTTATTTTTAAAGCAAAATTAGGCAAATATTTAAATGCCTCAACTTATATATATATATACAAAGATATATCTATATATATATAGATATCTATATGTATGTATATGTGCATTGGTAGAGAAGTGGAGCACTTAGCAGATAGCCATGTCTGGCGCATACCAATGGGTTAATTGTTAACCCATTAAAGACCCATGTACATTGTTTGTACGAGAAATTTAATTACTTCATGGGCCGCCTCTACCGCCTCTACCTCTCTCTACCTCCGCCGCCGCCAACAAAAAATGCCGAGTGTATTAATCATAGTCAGCGGGACCGGGAAGTCAATAAATGGCAACAACCAAGGCACAAATTAATACAAATGCTTATTGTTATAGCCGGCGCTAGGACAGCCCAGGACGTGTGATAAGGAGCGGAGTGCTAGAGATGGTGGCGTGTCCAATAAATAGATAGTATCCTTGGTTTGTTTGCATTGATGAGTGATTTCATGAAGGCTGAAGCAGAGAGAGAAAGATAGAGAGAGATAGAGTATGCCTATCGATATGTATATCGATTAAGCAAACAAATCGCAAGTGCCTAAAGCAATTATCAACGAATTACTATATAGCAGATAGAGAGGGAGCTGAGTGTTGGAGATGGTGGCGTCTCCTCCAAATAGATTGTATCCTTGGTTTGTTTGCACTGATAGAGAGAGAGAGAGAGTATGCCTATCGATATGTATATCGATTAAGCAAAGAAATTGCAATCAAGTTAGTTCATAAGTCATAGAATTGCTTCAAGTCAACGGGAAAATCTCTCTATCGATACCAGATACCAGATATATGGATTTACATTTACTTCCTTATAGGCATCCGCATCCGCATCCGCATCCGCATCCGCATCCGCATCCGCATCCGCATCCG
>NW_022046343.1:15059-40083 GCF_001654015.2 Drosophila navojoa | reverse complement strand
GTGATGAAAGTCAAAGTTGTGAAACATTCACTCATTTTTGCTCGGTACTGTATGTATGTAGATGATAGATAGATCTATATAGCTCTTTCTTGAATTAAGAATATTATCTTATATAAGAAATTTTAGTTTATTTAAAAACTTACCTGATTTAAAATAAAATTTAAGTTGAATTTCGTTGATTGGATTGCTTTAGGAGCTGGTTAGCTCCTGGTTCCTTTGGCCTCACGTCTCCTGCACTTTCTACAGAATCTCCTTTGGACTCTTCCCCAGTCTTTTCTTCTGGCTCTTATCTTGGCTGCTCCTCAGTCTTCTCTGCTGACTACCCTTTCAGCTACTCTTCTATCACGCGTTTGAACTCCTCTCCTGGCTCTTCGTTTAGTTCCTCTGCTGGACAGCTCTGCCGTCCTCTTCTCTGCTCACTGCTCCTCTTCTGGTTTCTCCGCTGACTCGTCTTCTGCCGCTGCTGGCGTCTCGTCAAAGGCCAGACGCTTGGTATCCCCTTCAATGGTCAGCACAAAGACGTAGTGCGTCCTCTGCGCAGCCAGCAGATGCCAGAGCGCGTCGGGCAGCCGAAAGCGATGAGTGGCTGGCTCCGGCTTGAACTCCTCGTAGTGTGCGGCCAGGCTGTTGCGATTGCAGCGCAGCTCGACGAGGCGCAGCGCCACACTGGACACGATTTCCTTACTAGCTGGCAGCAGCTGAATCTCCGCCGGCACCGAAGCGTTAAACTCCAGATCGGGCTGCAGCCAACGATGTTGGGCTAGAACAATTGCACAATTATGGGCAAAGTAGAAGCTATCGTTGCGTCGCTGAGCGTGATAGTTATCCAGGAATTTACTGCTCGCCGGCTGCTTAATCTTTAGCTGCGTGAAACGTGGTCGAGGCAGCGATGTGGTTGCCTCAGCTGCTGCTGCTGTTGCTGCGGACACCATGCGCTGTGGCAAGTGCTCTGTGGGCTGATCAACGGTTAGCACGCGATTCAGGTAGTCGAAGCCGTGGCCCATGACACCCTCAAGGGTGTGGCCCAGGTCGAAGCAGTGGCCCAGCTCGTGACAGACGGCGCCCAGGGTGCTGGCATAGACGCCGCCGTAGGTGCGCCGGTAATTGCTCTCGTCGGGCAGGCGAGTCACATCCACACGCTCAGTGCTCCGAATGCAGTCCCCAATGTCGGCGAACCTTTGCGGCCACGCATAGAAATGGCCGCTGCCAAAGAGCGCCAATCCACCGCCGCCGAGAGCGGCGTGCGCGTGCAAATGTCGCCGGATGTTCGCGTACGAGTAATCCCCGCTGGCTGCAACTGCGGCGCCGTCGTACCACGTGCAGCCGACAAAGGCAACAAATTTTAGCTGGGGCTGCTGTCCCCAGTGGGGGCAGGCGAGTAACTCACTGGCGAATCTCTGCCAGAGCTCGTCCTCGCTACACTGGCGCGCCTCCTGGCAGCTCAGCTGAGAGCGAAAGACACAGCAGGCACCGTTCAAAGTAAATGTGCGATTTGTATAGCCGGCGGCGCTCAATTTATGGGCATAGATGCACTGCACCAGACGTAAATTGAGATCAATTAATTCACAGCGCTGCTTTGCCTCCTGCTCCTGCTCCACCTCGTCCTTCTGCTCCTTCTCGTTGTTGCGGCACACCAAATACAGCGGCTGCACTCGATAGGCGCTCCTCCTTGGCTGATAGCTGAACTGCAGCTGACGCTGCCCGCTGCAGCAGCGCAGCTGAAGCTCACAATTTACTGAATCCGACCCTGAGTTTGATTCTGATTTTGCACTCTCTTGGGACAAATCGAAGAGCAGTTTAAATTCACTTGCGGCAGAAAGCTGTGTCAGCTGTTCCTGCTCTCTATTGTGCAGCACAAGCGTCGCCTTCAGCTGCTGAGCGCTGGCACAGATCGGCTGCAGTCGTCCCTTGATCAGCAGCAGACTGTGTTCCACCTTATCCGCCTCCTTAAGGAGTTCGACTTCAATGTGATGGACACGCTTGCAGACGGTGACGCAGCTGGTCATTGCTCCCAGCCGGCGTACGTCACAGCCCACACTCACACATCTACATACGCACAAATGTCAACATGCACTTAAAAACAGCTGACAGCTGCAGGGCACAGCTGTCGGTGTTACAGCTGAGCTACAGAGCGTGACACGAACGGCACGGACCGCTAAATGTATATTTTGTGAATATTAGTAGCCAAAGCTGAAATGAATTCGCTCATTTGTCAAGTTTGTATAGATCATATTTTGCTTATCCTAAATATGCTGACGATCTAGAAACATATATTGTGTTCCCTTTATTTTAAGCAGTAAATAAATGGCTCACGAGCCAAGGCCACGGAGCGCCTAAAATAATCGATAGCTCGCAATTCGAAAAAATTACATCATTTTACTATCGACCGCTTTTGGAAATTAAAGCTGGAGCTGCGTGCATTCTCGCTAAATATGGCTATCATAATAAATATGTATTTATTTTAGAGTTGCAAGTGTCGATCATGACAAAGCGAATTCATTAACATCAATTAAGATATTTTACACTATATATTTTTAAAAGAAATCACTTTTGACACATCGCTTATCAGTCATTTATTTAATAATTTATACAGCTAAACAGATTTAAAAATTATATTAATTTATCGTTGACGCAATCGGGTTCATGACCCCCGGCCAAACGAAAGCTAGTCAAAGCACAAACCGGTTTTCAGATTCCTTTTAACCTTAAACTTAAGACTAAGCAGCTGTCGGCAGGGATTTTGGAGATTCAGGTGACGGTGACTTCTTTATTATACAAGTTTGCCATTGTGCATGGAGCGATATTTGGAGATGCGCTCCATGTACTCCTCATGCTTTTCCAAGCTGGCCAATAGGCCGCCTTCATTTACCGGTGAATCGTCGGGGCCATAGTTGATTGGCTCGTCGTCGAGGGTGGTCATGGTACCGCCAAGGGCTCGCAGTATGGCCTCGCCGGCACAAATGTCCCACTTCTTGATGATGGAGCTATGCAGATAAGCGGTAGCATTGTTTGCCACCACTTGGAGCACCTTGTAGCCAGCACCGGCAGCGGTGAGCAAGCTAACCTGCTCGCCAAAAACATTGCGCGCCACATCCTTTACGGCGGCTGCATGCGAGCGGGAAACTGTGATGATGGGCTGATCCGATTGCAGACGTGGCAGCTTGCGCAACTCATCCAGATATTCGGACATGGTGTGGCCAACCCACGCCCAGGCGGTCTGACCGCTGAAGGGATTATGTATGACACCAATCACTGGACGACCGGCGACGGCAACGCACACCATGGTCGTTACGTACTCGTAAAGCTCCTCTGGAAGACCAAAGAATTAAGATCTGTTCGCCAGCAACTGTATCAGCATTTGTACCTGTAAACTCCTTGGTGGCATCCAGCGGATCTATCCAAATGGTTACATCCTGCGCCGTGACTGCCACATCGGGCACAACGGCCGTCTCTGGAAGCACCGTGCGGTCTAGATCGAAGCTGTGCGCATCTTTGCATTGCTCCTTGTCCTCCTCAGAGAAAATGCGAACACGTGGAAAGAGGCGCTGCATGCCCTGCTTCATCACACAATGCGAACGGCCATCCGCATCCGTAAATGGATCGTTGACGCCTTCAGCTGTTTTGCCTTTGCTGCGCTCCTTGAGCTGCCGCGAATGCGCCACATCCAGCACCTCGAGCCCACCACGCTGGGCCGCCTGAATAGCCGCGATAAGCATTTTGCGCAGATTCACTTTATTGTCGCTGCGCAGCATTCCATAAATGGCGGGACGCTCATCCTTGTGGTAATTGAGGAAGTAGATGAGCACAATGGTCAGCAGGACGGCCGTTATGGTAGCTGGAACTCGATTTATACGTATTGTGCGTCCGTACATATTGTCTAACGGTTTGCTGCTCATCAGGAATCAGACAACGTCGTTCAGCGTGCCACTTCCCTCGGGCAATGCCAGATCAGCAGCACAGATGCTAGATGCACAAGAAAAATATTGAAAGAGAACAAAAACCGAAAAAAATATAAAACGAAAAAAAAAAAAAAGAAACGAGTCAACAGAGCCCAACAACAAGTGCCGAAAGTCAACTCGATGGCGGCATTGGTGTGCTATTAAACAAATAGCGAGCCACAGTCTTCAGTTGAAGGGACTGAGATAGAGAGCGAGCGAGAGCCAGAGAGCGGCTTCAAAACCACGTCGCGTTCTTTCACCCTTGTGTTTGCTTTTCAAAACAAACCAATTGTAATTGTAAAACCAAAATAAATCAACAGAAATTGTGACGTTAGGCGTCAGATGCGAAATTGCGGTGGTCGGTCGATAATTTAAGTAATAATCGTCTAAATAAATTGCTATTTGAAAAACTGGTTTATTTTAAAACTACTTTTATAACGTAAAGAAACTTATAATTTTAATCTGTTCTTGCTGTAAACTCTCTAAATTTTTGTTTATTCCGAATTGTAATTCCCACTTGCAACCCGATGACAATCGACCATCGAAAAGCTGGCATCTCTGCCGCGCGCTTTTAAAACCTTTTGGCAAGGTGGCAGCCTAGCAATCTAACTGTTTCTGGTGCCCGAAAAAAAAACTTCGTAAATAGCTATGCTGAAACGTGAGCTGCAAAGCATTCAGCTAAAGCTGTCAGATTTGGAGGAATATGAATCTGTACGAAGGCGCAACAAAATAAAAGCCGCTACTGATTCAGGCAGGCAATCATCTGCGACGGCCACAGCCACCGAAACGGCGCTATCGACCTCAGCCACCAGCGATTCGACCTCCGAGACACCCGTCACCCAGCGGCAGATAGACGACCTGCCGCCAACAACTGGTTGGTCAACAGCTGTGGTTACCAGCAGCAGCAACACCAATTCCGGTTCCACGGAAGATGACACCAGCGTAGTGGCCGTAGCCGATGACAACGATACAGCCGCCGAGCTCAGCGATGACGGCTGGGTGGACGTTGATGAGGAGGACGGCGCCCGAGGTGGCGAGTAATATTACTGCTCAGCTATAATGGGCCAAAGGAGCACCATATACTCATGCATACAGACATACGTACATGCATATGTACAAAATACCTTAGATGCTCATCAATATATCCGATGTTCATCATTGTATACCAGCGAAAGTTTAAGTTCTAATAAACCGAATTTATACAAGTTTTAAAATGGAATATATTCTCCGTTTCTCTTCCATAACGGCATTCGCATAACAGCTTTTGCATATGAGCTTTTCAACTATTTACACATTTACGAGTATGCAACGTGCAATCAAAGCTTTGGCGGCTCCGAGCGGCGCTCGATTTAAACTAGCGAAAGCTATGTGGCCAAATGGTGAACGAACGTAATGGTAGACGCTGAATCCTCAGGTGGTCGTTGCGCAAATGCCACACGGTCGGTCAATGCGGCATTGTCAGCCGCCGTGTGCGCCTGTCTGTCCGCATTCGCGCAACAAAACAAAACGTGAGCCGCGAACCGTGAAACGTGAATCGAGCGCGCTGTAAGGATTTGACTGAAATACGGCCGGTGCACTGAGCGGCTGGAAATTCGGAACTTCCGCGTGGAGCTCATGTGCGTGCGTGACAAAATTGCGTTAAATGGGCTAATTGTTTGTTGTCATCCAAATTAGCGCGAGCCTTCCAATTAATTACGTGAGCAAATTGGATTTTGTTTCGTTTTCGCTGGTGTCCGTGACCTGCAGTCGAAAAGATCGACCCACGTGCGACAACCTGCCGTCCCACTCTTCCTCCCCGCTGCGGTTCCTGCCATTCGACCAAACCAAATGTAAGTTAAACGTGACAGACAGAGACCGTGACCGAGACGGAGACGTAGTCGGAGACAGAGACGGAGACCGAGTAACTGACAAACATTCACACACGAAGCATGCAAATGGCGGCGTTGCATCGATATAACCACCTGTCATACACACACACACACATACAGAGATATATATCTATATATAATACTTATACACACATGCATTGCACAAGTGACTGGCACGAGATGCGCCACGTGCAGTGCGGTGCGACAGTAAAAACAAAGGACATGTTACAGTGCAGCTTCGTTAAAAAGTAATTTGTATAAATTGTCGACAGTTTAGTGCACACGCGAAGAAAAAGCTTTGAATAGATTTTAAAGATACGAGAATTTTAAAATCAAAAAATTCTTGACAATACATATATGTATGTATAAAAAAAAAGTAAATTTTTAAAGCCGACTTAATTGAATTGTATTCAAATTTTTTATATTATTAGGACTTATGAATATTCAAATTTAGATTCACGAACCAAACTGCTCTTGCAGCTCATACGAACCGATCTTTCTTTGCGACTGTGTAGCCCTGGTTCAAAATATTTTGGCAGCTTTCGAGCACTCGTTTCAATTTGAAAAATAATGATTTTTGCTTTAAGGCCTCACATTTTTCGCAAAGTGTAAAATATTGAATTTGAGCCAAAGAGTTGTGTATATTGCATGGAATATGTGCATCTACGGCTTGGTCAAGGTTATGCCCGCAGAGCAGCTGCCCGTTTCGTCTGGCTGGGCATAGAGAGCCTTTTATTAGATGCACATAATTAGCTCAGCTCACTAGCGCACACACACATACACACACACACATGGTTTGGAGATGTGCAATCAGATGCTTATCCCAGGGCTTACTGCTGCTGCTCATATTGCCAGAGGGTTTCCCTCAACAGGTGCGACAATGCCACGCGCCGGCAGCTCTCACCGATTGCCCACTGCCCGCATCGTGCCATGCAGCTGCCTGCATTATTAATGCGGCACAATGGACAAGTGCATGTTAAATAGAAAGCGGCTACAATGCAAACGGCCCGCTGACCTGTGTGCTAGTGTGACTTAAGCCTTCCAGCTTCCACATCATCATTGTCCCTCCGCCCGATCTCCCTTTCTGCCTGCCGCCCGTCGCCTTTGCCTTTGCCTTTGCCGTCTCTCGGCTTGTCTCAGTGCCATTCACAAGTTTCTGCGAGCGCTTGCCTGCTTTTAGGCGGCCATGTTTTCATCTGTTCTGCTTTGCTGTTGCTTCTCCTCAGTCTCTTTTGTTGTTGTTGTTATGGTTCGTGTAAGTGTGTTTTTGCATGCAAAAACAATATGGCTGCACACTTTACAGTTGTTTATTCAGTGCACAGTCAGGCACACACATACACACACATTTACACTCTCACAGAATTGCTTACACACATACATATATATTAATATCGATATATTTGCATGTGTATCCGTGCACTGCAGCGTTTTGTCAGCTAATTTGCATGAATTTTATTTCTGTGGGCGTGTCAAAGGGGCCGCAAGATGGCATGGCTTGAAGTTATTTTTCATGCTGACTGCACAGGAACATAACGGCAAATGACAATGACAACTGATTGACAACAACAGCAGCAATAGCAACAGCAACAGCAACAATTGCAAGCTACTTTAAAGAGGAAAACGAAATTTACTATAATCCAATCAATAACAAAGCTTAAATGTAATGCACTTTGAATTGAAAATGTATATTTAATTTGATTTCATTGAAATACATTTTGATTTTAAACTTTTGCTCATTGTTTTTGAGTGCATCATTATTTACGTAACGTTCGTTCGGCATTATTCCTGAATGCCATAGTATTTCGACTATGCAGGATAGTGTGATATTTGTATATATGCATACATACATACTAAATATGTATGTATGTACATACATAATAATCAGCGCAACTGAAGCTTAGCTCACGTGCTTTAGTTTTGGCTCTATTTTGGGTTTCACTGATTAAGCGGACCTCAGACCTCAGACCTAATTAATAAACATACATATGTGAAAACATATATAAATACATAGCATGCATATAAAAATCTATATATTCGGGTATTTAATATGAGCCATTGGGGTTTTTGAAGCATGTGATTTTTAATGAATTTCCTTTATTATTTTCGTTTAGTTGTTATATCATATACCCTATATACATGGGTAAGAAGGGGTAAGATGAACTACAACTCGCTTAAATACTATCTTCCCCGTGAATGGAAGGAACAGCTACATATATAGAATATGTTGGCAATCTTTACGAATTACCACATATAACGATCATATCCGACTTAAGAAAACTCTAGGCATATTACTCCTAGATATCTTACATTTTGGTTACCAAACATGTACAGGGGGATATTCTTCCAGTTGAGTATTGCCACAAAATAAAGATCAATATTGTGTACAGGGTATACTTTAAGTCGAGCATTGGCAAAAAGTGAAACTGAATTTTGGATAAGCCTATCTAATCGTAATCGCAGTCATTTATGAGATGGACTAAATAAATAGTCGGCTACTGTGCAAGCATGAGAAATGGATTGTGGCAAGAGTAACCCGATAAGCCGATAACCGATAACAAGGCAACGGAGACTAAAGTATATGATCGTAGTATTCTAGAGTATGCACCTTGAGGCAGCATTCAGTCGGCTTTATGGGAGTATTTCAAACCATGGCAAGGTGCCAACGCCGTTGAACGATGATCGATAATCGATATTTTAGCAATACATATATATTCAAATGTGAAAAGTTGATCACTGATTAAGCCTGGAATCAACGTTTAACGGATCTTATAGAGCTCCGAAGCAAATGGCGACTTGCCATCGGCAGATAACCAATAATCGATAATCGATAACTGTTCCATAGCAGCTAATAAGATGGTTGCTAAGTGACCTAAGCGATCTTAAGGCAGCATTCGGCAGTACTTCTGTATCGCTTTGTATAGGCCACCTGAGATAACCGAGAGCCGATAACGATAACCGATAGCCGGCTTCATGGCAGATGCTTCTTCTGTCCAGCTCCAGCTTCAGTTTCGGTTCAGTTCCGTTTTGGCAATAGGTGAATGGACCAATTAAACGCCACAGATGCAGATGTGGCTCTGCCCCCACGAATGTATGCAAAAGGTGTCGCCAGCCTTATCGCGTCCGCTGGGTCCCCAGAGGCTAAGAGCAGGCTAAGGAGGCGGCCATTGGCATTGGCTTTGGTTCGAATGGAATTTAACGCACAGTTGTTGCATTTATTGGCGGCGTGAATAATCTCTGCTAGCTGCTGCATCTCACATTTACAGATAAATATGTATATATGTATATGTTGTACATGCATGTGTATGTGTGTGTGTGTGCCTAAATTTCAGTTGCTGTCCGAATTGTTATCACCAGAATGGAATACGAATACATAACCAATTGTTGTGTGAGCGATTCTCAGCTGTTGTTGACGATTTGGGCAGACAAACATTGAACACAACAGCAACAACAGCAACAACAACAACAACAACAATACAAATTGTAAATGGGCTAAGCTAACACCAACACTAACACACCACACACACACACACACTTTCCATGTGTATTTGTGGGCTTAAAATAACTGTGCGCCGCTTTTCAAAAATAACTTCAACTAGTGTGGGATCCATCGTTCAGTCCAGGAGCGGATCGCGGTCAAACGATGTGCAGCTTGCGCGCCAGCCGGCCAAGCTGGCCCCAGATGAACGCCGGCAGTGAGCGGGGCGGCGGCGGCGGCGCCGGTGTGCATATGAACGGAGCACGGTCCATCAGATCGCGCAGCATGGACAGACGGCAGATGCAGTCGCCCATCAAGTAGCAGCCGTGCAGCAGCGAGACGAGCACCAGCAGCGCCTTGAGCATGCCCCAAACCGAACGTCCGCGCAGCTGCATGCTGAACGATCGCCGGACGGCGGCCAGCAGCGATGACTCGACTTGGCCCGGATCCTGTGCCTGCTGCTGCACCCCGATGTCGCCCTCCTCTGTCTGGGTCTGCCCGTCCACCTGGTCGCGAGTGTGCTCAGCCAGCAGCTGGGCGCGCAGCTGCCTGGCGGCGGCGGCGGCTGCCGCTACCGCAGCCAATGCCGTCTGAGTGCCGATGCTGCGCTGCCCCAGGCTGTCGTCCAGGCTGAAGAGCAGCTTGTCACAGCAATTGCACCGGAACTCGGCATCGAGGTCCATGTCGCTGTCGCTGTCGTTGTCGTCGCTCTCGCTGTCGGTGTCCTCCATTGCGCCGACCTCATCGAAGCCGGGCGGCGGCAACTCGTCCTCCAGCTGCGGAAAGTTCTGGGCGCAGATCCAGGCGAAGAGCTTGACTGGATTTGTGGGCGCACGGTTAGGATCGTTGTCATCGGCGACCATTGGAGCAGGCGCATCACCGGGAACGGCGGCGGTGCCGTCACCTGCTGCTCCTTTGTCAGTGGGCGTGGCAGTTGGCTGCGGCTGCGACTGTGGCTGCGGCTGGCAGCTCCAGTCGGAGCTGCTTCGCTTAGATTCTTCCTCCATTATCAGATGAGTCTGGTTGCTGTTGTCGTCGTCGCGGTGCTGAATTTGGTGGGCGTGGCTGCATCAAAATATATCAATTCTCCACATTTGTATATAGATATATGTGAATTTAATTTAGTTTTTCTCGCTTCGCTTGCCTCACTTACGGAAACGGAAAGGAGCAGTAAATATCTCTCCTCGATTTTCCGATTTGTGCTATGCCAGTTTCACCCCGCCAGCTGAGTCAACAGCTGGAACTTCAAACGCAAAGGCGATGTGATCGACGTTGCCCCGGTTGGGCCCAGCTGCGCTCCTGTGCCTCAGTATTTGCTTTGCTTTGTTTTGTGCTGTGCCCATCTCCTTGTTTCCCATTCGTAAATCCACCCGTCCCTCTCCGCTGCTTTCGGCTGCGCTCTATTTGCATTTGCCGCATGCAATCGTTATCGATAGTTTGCTATCGCTGTGCAAATGCAGCTTATCGCCTGTCTTAGCTCAAATGCAAACAAGGCTGACTGCAGAGGGCGTGGCAAGTGCTACACGTACGACGGGTTTCTTGTGTTTACGCGCTGATCTCATATGACTTGCGAGAATCGAATTTGGATAACGATATCGACAAGAGCTATCGATCGGTTATGTTTGTAACTTTTCTATGGGGCTTAGGCAGATAAATTAGGTTGCTAATTGCATAGTTACGTCTTCTTCTTCCTCTTCCTCTTCTTCTTCTTCTTCTTCTTCTTCTTCTTCTTCTTCTTCTTCTTCTACTGCATGTTCAGAGATATTTTATTGATATGATCCCTAAGGTGTTTTAATAAAAGATGATCTAGAATGAACTCTTAAGGATTCTATATTATATATCATGAAATATATAATTTATTTATACATATATAGGAACTTTCATAAAGGATATTCCAATTGAAAAAAAAAAAAAAACAAATTTATGACATATAGTTTATTAAATGTATATAATATAATCTATATAATATATACATATACAAACATAAATTTATCGAATACTAGGAATTTATTATAATTTTAACTTAGCTTTAAGAAATATATCAAATATCATTTTAATTCTTGAGCGTGATCTATATCTTGATACTGATCAATTAGGTATAAGTAGACTTGCCCCTCGGCGAGTGACTACTGTACTCGTATAGGAAATGGGAATTATTGCTGGAATTTTAGCTGCTGGTATTTATCAACTGCTCGTGTAATGATTGTCTTGCATCGCTGTTGTTTTTCTGTTGTTGCGAGGCGACACAACAACAACAATAACAACAACAACAACAACAACAGCAGCAGCAGCAGCTCCATTAATGGCGCTTATCAGGCAGCATTACGACGATTGCCGATCAACGATCGAGGATCGTAAATCGTGTGACGACAGCGAGGTGTTCTGATCACGGGTTGCGCACCCGCGCCTCGTCCCGCTGCGCTCCTGGAATGGGCTAATGCCGATGTGGGGGAGCTGATAACACGCACACAGACACACACACACACACACATAGTATACACACATATATATGTATATGTATACACATAGCTAAGAATCGAGCGCTTAACGCTTAATCATATATGTACCTAGATTTATATAAATATATATATATGTATATGTATATGTGTGTGCATATGTGTGTATAACGGAATGTGTCTTCAGCATAAAATCAATTTCCCTTACACTTTGCTACCATTTCAAATAGTTTACCTAACAAATTCACAGCAAGTCACGCACAGTGGTTCGAGCTCACGCTGAAAACTGCAATTGATATGCAATTTATTCAAAATCCAAGTTTCATTTATATTCTCAACTATCGTCAGTTTCTAGTTTCAATTTGCATTGCTTCTTCGGTTCATTTACGTTTTTTGTCCGCTGACAATGCAAGTGGTGCCACTGTGCGGGCTTCTCCAGCAGATAGATTTACAAAACCTAATACTTTGTTGCTAATAAATAAATCTGAGCTTCTATTTTAATCTGCGGCACACCGACACGGCAAATACTCTTAGCCACTGCCATAAAGATTGTGCCATAAGAGCGCTATAAAAACTTCACGATCTATAGGATGTGCGAAAACTGTAGAAAAGTGTTTTATCCACATGGAACTTTTGCATTTTTTATATACATAGTAGTAAAGTAGTAAAGAGAGAGAGAGAGAGAGAGAGAGAGATAGAGAGAGGGAATGTTGTATATGTATATAAAAGAAAAAAAAAGTATATGACGTGCTATATAGATACCCTAGGTTTGCGAATTATATAGATTTCAGTTAGTGAGACGCGATCTATAGAGTGAGAGCAATGAGGAGCAATGAGAGGGAAAGAGATAGTTGTATAGTTAGTTATTAAATATTTGGCATTTAATATGCTCATTCTATATATGTACATATGTATGTATGTATATATGTAAATAGATGTACTCATGTTAATTAAAATTTAACACTCATCCCGTGGGCAATCTAATGCCAGCTATCCCTAATGCTTCTCCACCCACACAGCTCACGCAGCCGTTCCGCCCTGCCCTCGCTCGCTCATTCCCTCCCTCTCTCTCTCTCTCACACACACGCACAGACGCGCACACACACAGATACAGTCTGCCGCATTTTCCTATTGCTGATAAGAATATGCATTTGCGAAGCGCTGCGATAATGGCGTTAAGAGAGCTAGAGAGCCAGAGAACGAGAGAGTGGGAGAGCGAGCGAGTAGAGTGGGAGAGCGAGCGAGTGAGCGAGTGAGTGAGCTAGTAAGCGCTCATAATTGGTTGTGCTTGATTTTTGAACCGTTTCTTATTTGATTTTTTGTTGTTTTCTTTTCGTATTCGATTCATTCGGGCGCGCATTGACAACGGCGACGGCTGTGTGTCCGTCCCACTCCAGAGGCAGAACGCTTTTAACCGTTACACGACAAGCACAATTAGCAAACGAATTTCAAGTTGAACCAATATTATAATACATACATATACAAATACAAGTACATATATATATATTTAAAAAAGAAGAAAGAAATTTAAATACATCAAACTGAAATCATTTTGTTTCTGATTTTTGTTGTTTTTGTTTTGGTTTCGGTTTCGGTTCATATTGTTGTTGTTTTTCGTTTTGATTTGCCGCCCTGTTTTGAAAAGTTGTCGCGATTTCAGTTCCCAATCGTCAGCTCAGCTACGCGCAACGAGTGCAAAGTGCAGTTCCTGCAGATCCCCAAAGGACATTTGTGATCCACACTAAGAAGCAAAGAAGAAGAATTAATGAATTGACTAAAAGTGCATACGAAATTTAATAAACAATTTCAACTCAGAACTAAACAAATAAAAGAGAGACAAAGCAACAACAAAAAGAGTCAAAGTCAAAGCCAAGGTAAGCCATGTTCAACTCTACGCCATATAGGATCTTATCCATAGAGCATCATTATACAATACTACTCAGCATTCACGATCGAGCCACTTGCAACGACATGCATTAAGTTAAGAACTATCGGACATTGTGCAACTATTTTTAAGAAGAGGCACACAAAATCTCTCGCTCTCTCCTTCCCTCTCTCTCTCTCTCTCTCTCTCTCTCTCTGTCTGTTTGACAAAAGCGTACTAAAAATATACTATATATACGTATATACATATATATTCATATATATATATAGATATACTTGCATTTAGAGTATTTCGGTGTAAACGCGCTCGATACGATCGGGCCAAAACAGGGTTCAAGGCCTGATAGAGCCCATTGTGCGCGATTGCCTAAGGCTAATGCCGACTCGTATAAGCACTCTTCACATATCAAGTTAAGAGCCGTGCATATCTATAGACATACAGACATCTTATCAGCTATCAGTGCAAATAATTGTATTCCTTGTGCATGCAGTATCGATTTTTTGTTGCTTTCAATTACAATTGCATTCGATTGCGTTTTTCGAGTGATTTACTTTATTATCATTATTATTATTGTTGCGGTGCCTGTTGGAAATCATAATGATATTCCCAATCGAACAATATTTATGTGTACTGTATATACTTCAATATATTGCAAAATAAAAAAGTTATAAAAAATAATAAAAATAATATATATCATTCTAACATATTTAAAGAATATTGAATATTTTAGATAAAAAATTTTTTGGGTTTGTTTAGGACTAAAATTTTCAGAACTAAAGAAAATAAGTTTCTTATAAAAAAATATTAAATTTCCTTGTAAATTACAAGTTGTAAGACATAAATTAATTTGAAATATGTTATATAAAATACAAATTAAAAAGATGAAAACAAAACAAAAAAAATATGTATATATATACATACATATATATATATATATATATATATATGTATGTATGTATGTATATTGGATTTAATATTTAAAAATATATATATATATATTTTGTTATTTTTTAAAACGTTTACTCATAAAAATTTTATTTTTAATTTTTGTAAATAATTTTTTTTTTAATTTTTTGATTTATTTTGTAAGAGATAAATTAATTTGAAATATGTTATATAAAATACAAATTAAAAAGGAAAATAAATCTATAAGTAAATAAATATATTAATAATAAATATATTATTATATATATATAATCTTAAAAAAAAAGTTTAATATTTAATATATATAGGTTTTTTTTTGTCATAAAATAAAAATTTGTTTTTTTTTTTAATTTTTTAAAATAATTCTTTGTACAATTTTTTGATTTATTTTTTAAGTACTAAAATAAATTTGATATAATAAAATATTTAAAAATATTTTTTTGTTTATTTTAATTTTTTAATACTAAAATGAATTTGATTTGTATAAAAATAATAAAATATAGGAAATATAATATATATCAATATAATAAAATATTATACTTTTTTTTTAGTTATTTATTTATTTTTTTTTTTTAAATAACAAAATACACTTTTTATTTTAAATATTTGATGCATTTTGTGTTATTCTAATTTTATTATTGTTATTTATTTTTATTTTTTATTCACTCATCTATTTCTCAACAATTTTATTATGCTCTAATATAGTTATCCAAGATTATATATTTGCTTAGTCGTACTTTAATATAGATGTCAATGTATTAAGATTCGATTTCGTATATTAAGGGAATACACAAACATCTATGCGGAAAATGAGGAAAAGCCGCAGTGTTCCATCTAGGGCCGAGTGAGGCGGAGGCCTTTCACTGTCGCATCGATTTCAGTGGGTCAAGTGCATGGCCCAAATGCCGGCAGCGAGTGGGGCTGCCTGGGGTGGCCAGGTGGGCCCGGTTGGGGCAGGCAGGTGGGCCCGTTTGGGGCAGGTGGAGCGTGATGTGGCGCGAATCACAGCCAAGGCCAATGCAATTAAATCGTCTGACCGGACAATTCGACTGCATTATTGTGACAGGCGTGTAAATTAATAAAATGCTAATTATTGCTATCTGTAATGAGCAAAGTGCGAAACTCACTGATAGAGATAGAGCGAACAGGGCAAGCGAGCGAGCGAGCGAGCGAGAGAGTGGGAGAAGGAGATAAAGACGCAGGAGAAATGCGACAAATGCGACAATCTCTTATATTATGTTCCAGAACTCTTACAGTCTCATAAATGTCATTCATGCACACGCACACACACACACACACACACATATTTGCATTTCTATTTCCATTTCCCTTTAACATTTCTCAGTTTTCATTGATCAACTCGAATGTTGCTCCAAGCAAATGAACTGATTTGTGTGGCATCGGAACCAGCTGAGCCGAACTGACTCAGCCAAGTGAACCCGGACCTAAGCCCCACGCTCATTGGCTAATTTGGCAGCACTCTTTTGGCTCTCTCACTCCCACATGTCCTCACTTAGGCTTTATGATCGGGCAGATAGTGAAATATATATTCATATGCCGTATGCATATATATATGAACTATATCTAATGCAGTGATAGATCTACATACATATATGGCCAGAGTTACTCACTGAACCACTATACCATAGATAACATCATGCTATATGTAATGCATTGTTGTTGTCTATCTACTAGGGGCGTGGCATATAAGTGCCTTTCGAGTTCCATTCAGCTAGTTGGCTTGAAATTCGCCATAAATTTACATTGAAATTTGCACAGCTAAATCTATAGGTTCTATGTTACGCCCATTTTAGGGCGTGGCACATCAATGATTGCATACATTTAGCTCTGGCTGTCTGTGTGGCGAGCGAGTATGCAGCAGTCAGTGCCACTCGCTCAGCAATTCCCTCTCACTCTTTGCTCTTTTTTTTGTGCTTCTCTTTGGTCTTTTATCGTTGCTTTTTCGGGGGGGTTCAATGACTCGCCGCAGCGACCGACAATGGCTGCCAACATTTACAGTAATCTAACAGTCAGCCAGTGAGCACCGCCCCCACTCCGCCTTGACCTCGTTGAGCCAGTGCCAAATTGCACCTAGTGTGTGGGCCATGGCTTGGGATAGGTCAGTGTGCCCAAGGCGTGCCGCACGTACCGTAACGGTTCCTAGTCCGCAGTCAGCGTGCAGCCGCCCCCTTTAGATAAACCCAAGCAAAGTCCCACTGAACTAAAGCTGGGAAGCTGTTATCGCTCGCCGCCTGTCGGCGACATCGAATCGACTTTAGACCGTTCCCATTCGTCCAACGATAGAATCAAAGGCACCGAGCAGCTCAAAGCTACATAGCTTATATATATATATGTATATATAATATCTATCTACTATATAAACCTATTACAACGGCATTTTATGGCAGTTATAATCGATGTGGACTTTCAACAAAAACAAAACATTTATCACTTCAGTTCCATAAAAATACATAGTAAAAAAAAAAATGGAAACAACAAAAAACAACTAGTTCACGAGCTGAACTACTGATTTGTATACACGGAGCATGCATTTTGGGTAGACTGGCTTTACCTAGATGTATGCAACAGGCAATAGTGGGCGTGGCACATCCTCTAGATTGTATATGCTCTGCAATAGGAAGGCGAACAAAGTTCATTTAGCTCCATCCGTTCGTCTATCCGTCTGTCTGTCTGTCTGTTTAATGTCATATCAGCTCTACGCTGAGCTTAGGGTATCTTCTAGTCGAGCAGTCACGACTAGAACAGTCTTACTTGCTTCGAATAGCAAAAGGAAAAGTCTATATAATTAAGTTGAGCAACAGATATATGCTTAAATTATATTTTATGTATATCTACATCTGCACTATGACTATTATTATTATTATTTATTATCTATCTCTCTCTGCTCTTTTTTTTTGTTTATTGAATTTATTGAGTGGGCGGTGCACAAGTATCTCAATCTCTCAATTAGCAACACGCTGCGTATGCGCAATATTCGTTTCATCTTTGCTGCGGCTGCTGCTGCTGCTGTTGTTGTTGTTGTTGTTGTTGCTGCTGTTGTTGTTGTTGTTGATAATCAGCATTTTGTGTAACTAATTTAACCTTAAGAGATTAAAAGCAACGTTCAGTTATCTAGCGCTTATGTATGTATGTATATGTATGTATATATATATATATATATATATATACATATATTCTTACGTCTGAAAGTCACGGTCAATAATTTTGATTTCACTTTCATGGGCAGCTCTCTATGTGCATCTCTCTCTCTCTCTCCCTCCCTCTCATCTATCTCTGTCTGTTCTCTGCTGCGACTCAGGTACGTCTTGCCAAATTCTAATTGCCTTTAATTGCCATAAAGCTCAGCGCCGCCTTCCACGTCAGCGCGACGTGACTTGGTCACGGTGACTGTAACTGTGACTCATCAGTCACTGGCACCGTTTGCCGTTGTTGTCATTGTGGGCTCAGACGGCCCTACACAGCCTAGCGCTTGGGCTTCATATCTCTCATTTTCGCTCTAGTTTATCCCACTGTTCTCTAGTCTAGTCTAGTCTCCATTATCTTATTTCTTTGCTCCTCTCTATTCTCTCTTCTTTCTTGCTTTGCTCTGTTTTCTATTAACTTCTCTCTTTCTAACTGTCTACTCGTCATTTTTTTCTTTATTCTCTTGCCTGTATTCCATTCTCTATTCTCCATACTATATTTTCTATTTTCTATTCTTCATTCTCAATTCTGCTTCGTCTAATCTCTATTCAGAGGGAAGTCTTTCACACTTCATCTCCTTTGCCTATTCCATTCTCTTTTTTCCCTCCTCTCTCTGGCTCTCTCTGTCTCTCTCTGGCTCTCTCTCTCTTTTTCTCTCTCTCTGTTCTTCCCCCCTCTACCGTTTCACTTACTTTTCTCATCTCCAGTCGTTTTTCTTCTCATCTCTCATCTCTTCTCTTTCCGCTCTTTTCTTCTTTCTCTTCACTGTTCTCTTCACTTTTTATCTTCGCCTCACTTCTAAGCTCTTTTCTTCACTAGGACATTCACTGGCCCTCACTATCTATCTACTCATTTCCTTGTTATTCTCATTTATTTCATTATTTTTTTTTTTCATTTTTGCTTTTGATTTCTGATTTTCCTTCTTTATTGTGTTATTTTGCTCGCTGTGCATTTATTGTGTCATTATTATCATCGTTTGGCATTGTTGCAACTTTTGCGCATTGTTTTCACTTGACGGCTGCAACAACAAGAACCAAAACAACAACAACAACAACAGCTATGCAGATTGAGCATGCAAGAAATTGTAGTATATATATATACATATATATAAATTTATGTAGACTACATACATATACATTTTCTATATACATATGTTTATATGAATTATGCAGACGTCGCCTCTATAATGCGATTAACCAACTGACGTCAGCTATTCTACGCGTATAATGAAGAACAAGAACAACAGCGTTGCAGCTGCTCTCGGTCTATAGAAAAGAATTCACTGATGAGCCAAGAGCATATCATTATCATTATCATTATAATTATCAATATCAATGATATTATATTTGAGATTTTCCCACGCTCCGCTTCGATAACACTAGCTCTAACACCTCTATAGTTCATTAGTCATCCATATATGAACATATTTATTTTTATTTCACAAGCTTCCAAATTCCATGTCTCTTGTTTCAACAGCAAGTCGACAACACTTTGTAAACAAGCGCAGCTAAAGAAGAAAAATGCATTCGATTTGTAATGCGAGAAAGTTTTCTACATAGCTAACGATGCAGACGAAGCGATTTTTACTTATTGGCATGATATTGGAGGATGCGGCATTCCAATTGGAAAAATCGAACGATGGGCAGCACTTGTTGGTGCAGGCATTGACAGACAGACATGGACAGCACTTTACTTGAGCACTTGAAGCGATGGGCAGCACTTTACTTCAATAGATATTTATCGCATCAGAAATTGACAGTTATCGATTTATTTAAACATATCGATATACATATTGGTATAGATATAGGTAATTACAAATCAGCTCAGCCTCATAGCAGCTGCATAAGTAAGCTGAGTATACAAGAGCAGCTTTAGCTCAATGATTATCAGCGCTGTTCGCTTGTTTTTGCACAATTCATACACATACATATGCATGTATATATATATTTGTGCATATATTTATATAAATTATACGTATTTAGTTTATTGGCATCAAAACAAGCGCCGAGGGGGGCCTGATAACCAACCAGAGCCATTCTATAAATGAGATTGAATTAAAAATAAACCTTTTGTATTTTTCCCTCTACTTTATTTTGATGAGCGAGCGGTTTCTATTCGCATCGTATCATAGCATCACCCGCCCCTATATCACTCGCTCCCAACATTCTCACTGCTGATCGCCCAGCTCAAGAGGCTGCTGATAACATACAACATCTATATAAATAATAAATAAGGGATCGAATCTTCTGGACCTCGTAGCGATTCCCTCTCTCCCGCTCTCCATTGTACGGCTGTCAAGTTACACATTTATTTTCACGTTGCGTCGGTTCACTAGGTGGCGAATCGATCTGATAACCGCTTCGATTCGGTTTCGCTGCCAGCAGCAAAAGCTCAGGTTACGGCTCATTTATTGACGTGACACGGCATTAAGAAATTGTCAATAGAGGAATTGACTATCAAAACATTTTGAAATGTCTAAATAATGATGAGATATGACAACGCTTTGCCCTGAAATTGGCAGCACTCTGTGCTCATTGAAAATAGGAAATCATATTTTATGTTTCTCTCATATTATTAATTGATCTTTCGTATTATTTATTTATTTTCTTAGACCACAAAGTCTTCCTATAACGATATTCATATTAATATATCTGCAGATATATTATCATATATAGAAAATGCAACAAATCTACACTCTCTCTTATATATACTTCTGCAGCTCTCTAGCTTTATCTACTTGTTGTCCAGTTTCTAATTGCTCTCCTAATTCCTTTTTATTTTCCAGCCCGGCACAACATGACGCAGCAGTCGGAATCGCAGCTCAGATAAGAAAATTTCTGCATCTGGAACACCCACACTAGCACACCAACACACACACACACACACAGACACACACACGTCGTTGGGTGTATCTACGAACACGTTCCACACATTCCACATTCCATAGAGCACAGGAGAGTATACAAAAATGGTTCACGGACCGCCAGCACGCAGAAAATCTCAGCAGCAGTCGAATAACGGGAATGGAAATGGCAATGGGCAATGCGAAATGGATATGGATCCCATGCCCACGCCCCCAGATGGAGGCTGGGGCTGGGTAGTTGTCTTTGGCTCGTTCATGATTCACATAGTCAGTAAGTGCTCATCCAAAAGTCAATTAACCAATACGCGCACTTGAGACAAGTGCTCAAAGGATGCGCACAGTGGGGCAAAGCGAGGTCTACAAGTCAACAATGCGCATAATGTCGCTTATCTGAAGTTAGTTGTCAAGCACTCCAAAGTAGACCTCATGCAGGGCGTACCACAAATTCCTAAGATTGCATGAAATCAGATTTATAATCGAAACGCAGGTTAAGATTTGATACGAACATATATAAATAAAGTCTATCGGCAACATTTTTGAGTGTAATCTAATTGATTTAGACGCTATCAGGCTGCTTTGCCTGAAAACACTCGTACACCTGAATGGCTAATGCGTAATCTACAATCAAATAGATAAGCCCCTAACAACTGCTATGGTATTTTTATATAGCAAAGTCTAAGCGGATGAAAGCTAACTAATTTGTCTCTATTAAATTAATTACAAACCTATAATGATTATTAAATGGCAATTAGAGAAGCAAGAACTTTAATTCGATATGGAGCTATCGCAGCCTTAATATAAATATACTAAGCCATTGTCATAGCTAAAAGCACGATTAAGGATTCATGTTCGATAGCAATCGCGGTAGCTCGTTCAATCTCAACTATCGTCTTTGCTGCACTCACGCGAAGAAGAGCGATTGTATAGAGATGCGCTTGCAGATCGATAACAACTTATCACGATAGTGGATTGAGTGAAAGCAATCGCCATTTTGAGTCCAGCTTATTTGATGGTCATTTAAATGCGATAAAATGGCGGCAAGTGCAAAGCGCGTGTTCTTAGATTTGCAAATAGATCAATTGAATTAACACTTCATAAAAATATGCATTAATAAATCGAATTTAATTAGGAATTAATTGCCACGTGACTGCAATAAAAAGAAAATTTCCCCTTTTCAAATGTGGCTCAGTTGCGGTTACGATTCAACAGTTGTATATAAAATCATACAGTTTTTATAGAGTAATTATCAGCTTTTATCCACTGTATACGCTTTGGGTTTGAAATCTATTAAAAATATCTGCTGTTGATGCTTCAATAGCTGCTCCAATTTCTAGTTGCCAATCGGCATGGCAACCGCCTGGAGCCGCAGCCATAAAGCCATAAAATATAGAAAAACTATAAATGTACATACACACACATATCGAAATACTTATGTATGTACATGTAGAGATATATAAAAAAAGAAACCTTGGACAGTTTACGAATCATGGGCATCATAAATATACGCGCTTTAATCGTGCAAATCAAATTTGTCAGCCGGACGCCCGATTACCACTTAGTCATAAACTTTAGTTAGTTGTTGATTTACGATAGGAATCGATCTATAGATATGGGCGTAGCGAAGGACACGCGGCATGGCACACATGTAATGGCTAATACATAACCATTAATTTGGGTAATTGGCCAATTGGCAGCACAATCTTATCGACCCATTAATTGACACGCCATAAGAAGCTTCGCATTGGCAATGCGCCTTATCTTCGGCTAGTTTTGGCCCATAAAAGTGTCAACGGTAGTGCCTGATAAACAATCAACATAAAAAACGAATAAAATAACGCAAAAAAAGGGGAATAATGATACATATATAGAGATATTTGGTGAACTTTATTAATTTCGAGCCTAAACAGATTTATGGACGACTTTTGCGAGTTTCGTCTGGAAAACCAATTCGCAGACACCAAAAATTATTGCCTACTTGTTGGGGCTTCGGTTGGGCATGTAGCAACAGGAGAGGAGAGAGAAAGATTTGCCTTAAATGGCAAAGCTCGTAGCATTTTCGAAAAGGCAAATTAGTCAAATAGAAATATGATCGAAGATCTTACGAACTATAACCTTGATACTTTGGAAGATCTAACTGCATTTGGCGCTGACAGATAGGTATACTAGAGATATCCCTATTCTAGCTGAAAGATGTAGCTTGCAGAGATTTGATTACATATATCTTTGATAACTTAACCTATGCGAAAGAAGACTTTATCTTCTCGTACTGTATTGGAGGTAGTGAACTAAGTTTCTTGAGATAAGATGGATTAGGATATATTTGCACTGATGTTGTTCTGTTAAACTATGGTAGCCCCGTGCTGTGCCAGATGCCTAGATCTCTAGTGGATATCGAGCTACCTAAGGGAATACCAAATAATGTGTGCTTCTTCTTCTTCGTCTTCGTATATATTTTAGCCGATGGCATGACCTACTCCTTTGGCATATTCCACAACGAGTTTCTCACGTACTTCAATGAGGGCAACGGCTACACCGCCTGGATAGCCTCCATAATGGTGGGCGTTACATTCTCCTCAGGTAAGCTCTCACTGCATGCCCCAAACGCTGGCCTCCGCTGACCATGGCATTGTTTGCTTCGACCAGGTCCCATCAGCTCGTCGTTTGTGAATCGCTACGGGTGTCGAACGGTGACCATTGCAGGCGCCATCCTGGCCGCCGGCTGCATCATCGTCAGCATGTTTGCCCAGAACGTGGCCACGCTGATTGTGACCATCGGCTTCGGCACGGGCCTGGGCTTCGGGCTCATCTACCTGCCGGCCATTGTCAGTGTGACGCAGTACTTCGAGGCGCGTCGCTCCCTCGCCACGGGCATCGCCGTGTGTGGCTCGGGCTTCGGCACCTTTGTGTTTGCGCCGCTGACGGAGCTGCTCATTGGCAGCTACGGCTGGCGCGGAGCGATGCTCATCATTGGCGGCGTCGTCCTCAACTGCATCATATTTGGGGCCATGTTCCGGCCGCTGGAGGCGCCACGGCCCAAAGCGCGGAAGCACAAGAAAGCAGCGATCATGGACCAGAATGTGACGCCAGCCGAACTGGAGCCGCTCAAGGCTCAGGTGACCGGAACGAAGCCAGCCACCGATCAGTATCTGCAGCTGCCGCAGCGCCTCGATGCGCCAGTCAATGGCGGCAACGGACTCTGCCGCTCCAACAGCGTTGGCCACAATCTCAAGCCCACTCTGGTGAGTATCGCAGCTCAGTTCGCTCCAGCTGCAGCCCGGCTCACTCACTCTCTGTGATCTCGTCATGCAGAACAACAATTCGAATGGCCAGATCAACGGGCAGTCGCTGAATACGCCGATCACGGTGAAGAGCAACAGCAACGACGATCTGGGACGCACCTATGCCAGCCAGCCGCAGTTGATGCCGCTGCGGGAGACGCATCGGGAGCGCAGCGCCAGCGGCACCATGTATCGCCCGGATGCGCTCTACCAGGTACGACTGAGACTCCTACTCTCTCTCTCTCTCTCTCTCTCTCTCTCTCTCTGTCTTCTAAACTTTCTCAACTCCCGCATCTCCTTACAGGGCTCGCTGCACAATATACCGGAGTACGCCAGCTCACGGAATGATCTCTCGCACTCGCGCGCCGGTTCCGGCATCATCAAGCGCTACGGCTCCCTAAGACAGAGTCATCCGCTGGCCCAGAGTCAGGTGAGACCAAACACACGTAGTATCTATGTATATAAGGGCTCGTGCGGTTCCTCATTATTCACGCGTGAGGCTGGCGCGTCCGATACTCGTCCAGCAGCAGCGCCACGTAGAGCACCAGCAGCAGGGCGAGCAGGTAGCGCACCACCAAAAACTGAATCCTTAGGACAGCTGAGTCTCCCTCCCTGCCCCCGAGCTGTGCCAGTGCATGCCCGAATTGCTGGGCCAGACGCTGGCGGAGCGTCGGTCTACTTTCATTAGGCTTAGCCACTGGATCACTCATCTAGGTCGAGCTTCAGGACTCGGAATAGAGTTTTTTATGAGCTAGTATACTTGAATTTGGAATACAACAAAATGTTTTGAGTCAACCAATGCCAGAGGCTGCTTAGGCGGAAGCCAGAAATGGGGCTATTGACAGAAAATACAAAGTATCTGAGTAGTGTCGATTGTAGATAGATCTGTCTGATAGATAGCATCAGATACATCATCAGATACAATGTATCTATCAGATACAATGTATCTATCAGATATAAAGTATCTATTAGACACAAAGTATCTATCAGATACAAAGTATCTATCAGATACAATGTATCTGTCAAATACAAAGTATATATCAGATTCGGGGTATCTATCAGATACAAAGTATCTATGAGATACAAAGTATCTATGAGATACAAAGTATCTATGAGATACAAAGTATCTATGA
>NW_022046343.1:0-15049 GCF_001654015.2 Drosophila navojoa | reverse complement strand
AGATACAAAGTATCTATGAGATACAAAGTATCTATGAGATACAAAGTATCTATGAGATACAAAGTATCTATCAGATAAAAGGTACATCACTAGCAGATACAAAGTATCTATCAGATACAAGCTAGCTATCAGCTGCAAAGTATCTTTCAGATGAAAAGTATCTCAAAGATTCATTTTATTTGTTTAGCAGAGAAATAAGAAGAAATATATTCGAAAAGTGCAGAGCCTTCGAGCTGTATTGAATAAGTTGTATCTACACAGTCTAAAGAGCATCTATAAGATACATTTGAAATTGTTTCAAGTATCTTTGAGATACACTAAACCTCAGAAAAATATAAAACTCACAGCTCTGCTGAAAACATAGCTTCAATTCAATTGAATCTCTGAGTTTGCTTTCCAAACTAGTTCCACCCATGAAAAAAATCCGCTCAGTTGATGATTTCAAATATCGGGATTTATTGAAATTCTGTATCATTTTGAATGTCTCCAAAGTTTACTATAGAAGCATTCGTATTGTACTTTTGCATTTATCGCTAGGCAAGCATATTCCCAAGAATATTATATAGTTTAATAAAAAAAAAAAAAACAAAAAAAATTCATTAACTTAGATTTAAATGTCGTCCATGGCTAGCCCAGAAAGTGAAACCAGAGCCATCTGAGCAGCTTATAGAGCAGATACAAGCGCAGAGCATTATAGATGGCATTCTTACTGCGAATATAAATAGATAAAATCATAGAGAAATGTCGTATATGTATATATAGATAAGATGTATTATCTAGAGCGACTTACATGCGCATTAACATCTGGGCGCGAGCCAACGTGCTGGGATCCTCGTTCAGTAGATCATGCCGTATGCTCTGGATCATATTTTTGCAGGCGAGTGTCAAGCGCTCCTCGTCGTGCGCACTTTCGTACTCATAACTTATATCGAACTCGGTGCTACATTCACAAAAGACAAATATTCATTAATGGTTAGCTAAGAGATATATCATATACCATCAGATCGGAATAGAGATTAAATATAAAAGGTTAAAGATCTAAGATCAAAGAAAACAGATCAGAAATCAGATATCGCAATTCAGAGATCGGTTATTCAAATTCTTAGATCTAACACCAAAGATCATAGATTACAGATCAGAGATCCGAAAAGAGATACAAAAACAGAGATCTGAGGTAAGAGTTCTGAAATCTCGTTGATGCTGTAAATCACATATCGATCGATAGGTCACTCACCCTTTGATCTGCTTAATCATGCCCTTAAAGTCCGTCACGCCGGGACTATCATAGTTGTTGAATAAGAAGGGCTTCATTACCTCTAGCGTGTGGTAGAGCTTACGCTGAATGGCCAATAGTGCCGGTGGGCGTCCGAAAAGTCGCAGCAGCAGGTCGACCAATATAGCCGGCAGTAGTTGCTTGGTGATGAACAGGAACTTGTAGACGAAACGATTCTCCGTGTAGTGGCAGCCGGGCACGCTAAGATTCTTGAGAAAGGCAGCGCTGTACCACAGATTCTTGATGTCCATGTGCGTGGCCATCTGGATGAACGTATACGGTATGTGTGTCTTCGACGATGTCTGGTATATGAGCAGCTCCTTTGGCGTACTGTTTCAGTTGTTAGAATGAGTCCACACAATAGAGCTGTTGGCCAGGGGCTCTTGCGATCCCACAGAGTCTACTCACCCCTTGCGGTAGGCATCGTAGCCGCACTTCGTGTAGTAGATCATGCCAATGATGCCCATGTCCTGCGGCGTGATGTCCAGATACACGGAGCGGCGTATATAGACGGTCTTCAGCAGGCCGGCGCCCACCAGCGAAAAGAGACCCATGGCGCCCATCAGCGAGGGCGCGAAGCCAGGCAGTGGTTCGCGCACAGCGAAAAGTACTAGCAAAACACTCTAGAGATTATCGAATATCGAGCAACGAGAGCGGCTCACACAAACCTATCGACGGCCGATAGACGATAACCGGCAAGCGCGTGCGATAATCGTTGATCAGCGATTCGGCCAGATTCTTCGTAAACGTGTAGGTATTAGGAAAGCCAACAATCAATCTGGAGAAATGCAAGAGAAAGTGAATTAGGATGAGTCGAGAGCTAATGCTGCTCCATTCAATTGAGTGAAATGCTGTTGATTGGTGTGGCTTATGGTAATTGGAGGCAATCGAATTCAGAGTAGGTAATATGGCTCAACTTGGAGAGAACTAGAAAGTTTGCTATCGCAGTTTGAGAGTCGTCGTGCTCTCTATCTCTCAAACTCGCTCTCTCCCTTTCTCTCTCTCTCCCTCTTCACCTCTCTCCCTCCCTAACTATCTATCTCTCTCTCCATCTTTAGTTGAAAAGCAAGTCACTTTGGGTTACAGTTTGAAAAACACTGTTTAGCTTACGCTTTGAGAGTCTTGAATTGAATTTTATTGAAAGGTATAATTTTCCCCGCTTTTTGAATCATCATGTCTATATAGTCACAGTATTGAGCACAGTTTTAGAGTCACTTCAGTTGCAGTTTGACAGCAATTGATTTGAGGGTGAGCTCGAATTACCGCTCTCCCTCTCTCTCTCTCTCTTTCTCTCTTACTCTCTCTCTCTGCTTATGAATCAAGCCATATTTAACTCGTCACAGTATTGAGCACAGTTTTAGAGTCACTTCATGCAGTTGTATCACACTCAGCTGTCTCTTGTGTAACTTACTTGCGTGTGAGCGTGTCCAGGATATTGTCGTCCTTGATCTCGTGCAGCAGACGCAAGCACAGGCGCCAGTCCATGGGCGAGCCGTACCACTGCAAAGGGGAAGAACAAGAAAGAGCTTAGCTGGGGCGAAGAGGGCGTGCACGGGGGCAGCTAGAAACACCCTTTGGCGTTGACAAAAACCTTGGGTTCCACGCGCTTCAGATACGGATTGCTGAAGAAGGTCGACACATGGACAAAGATGCGCAGATGACGCAGCTGCTCGGCGAATTTCAGGGCCTCCAGAGTGCCGCCCACGTTCAGCTGGAGGGCGATGCGCAGTGGCTCATCGAATCGGACCGTTGCCGCACAGTGAAACACAATGGAGACCTGGTCGAGCTGCTTCAAGTCAGTGGGATCGATGCCCAGCTGCGGCAGCGAGACATCACCCGGTATGGCAACCAGTTTGTTCAGCTCCTGTGGCTTCTGGGCGCGCAGCACCTGGAACACTTTGGCGTCGCGCAGCTTGGCCAGCCGCTGCTCGGCGTTCAGCTGGCCGCGCGGACGCAGCAGCAGATAGATCCTGCGCACATTGGTCGAGCGCAGCAGCTTCTCGATCAGCGCCTTGCCCACCACGCCCGATCCGCCGGTGACAAAGATCTCGCTGTCCTCAAAGAACTCGCCCAGTGTTTGTGTCATTCTCGGGGCCAAATGTCTATTTCTTCAACTTCAAACTTCAACTCCAACTCTAGCTCCAATTCCGATTCCAATTCCGATTCCACTTCCGATTCCAACTCCGATCGGTTTCCCGTTGTTGTCCGCCTCGCGATCACAAACACACTGAGCCCTACCGATGGGCAGCGCCGGCTTAGCGACTCGCGACTGTCAGCCCGTTAAATTATTCATTGGGTCAACGGTCGTTAAACTCACATGAGCTACTTAAATGGAGCGCATTGCAATGCATGTACATATATTCGGGTCGGGCATGTGGAGCTCGCCCCGCTGATCGACGCAATGGAAGCACCCGAGCTCCGTCTGGGAGTTACGTATGGCATGCGACCTTGAAACCCATTCTGCGCGCTGCGATACCCGAAAAACCAAAAATTTATGCATGAACTAGTCCCGAAACTGGTTTATAATGCGGCGCTGAAAATGCTAAAAATGAACTGGTTCAGGAATGAACTAGCCGATATGAATAGAAGTGCATCCACTGTTCAATAAAAATGAGCAGCTGTTAGACTGAACTAGTTCATTTTGAGCACAGATGAAACAAAAATGAACCAGTTCTTTGCTAAATATCTTTTGTATATATTGCTAGTGAGCTAGTTCCAAAGCGGATAAACACTGAATTAGTTGGGACAAGTTCCCTTATTGAACCAGTTCAAATGAAGTACCTTTTGATCTTTGTATATTCAAGGAATATCAGACAAGCTCCAAATTGGTTTTGAATTTTTAGTCAATTTGGGAGTGCATAACAGAATGAACTAGTTATTAGTGAACTTACGTAGAGAATGAGTTAAATCCAAGGTATAATTAGTACCTCAGCAAAGGAATCTAAGTCAGATATGAGCTAGAGGCTACTAGTTCCGAGAACTAGTGGACGCTGAACTTGTTCCAGTTACATGTTGATTATAGAATCGGTTACAGAAAGAGGCAGTTCTTAATTGTTTGATGTTCATAGAGGATGAACAAGTTCCAAAGTATAATAGATTGATTTTCTAAAAGGATAAACAAGTTCCAAAGCATAATTAATTGATGTTTATAGAGAACAAGTTCCAAAGTATAATTGATAGAGATGAGCTTAAGGAAACTGGTTCCAAGGGGTATAAGATACGTAGACCTGACTAGTTCCGAAATTATTATATGAATTGAACTCGTTAAAGACCAGAAGCGAGATCATCTTACTATAAGCTAGACGGAATTAAGAGAGAAATAGACCGGCAACCTCGATCTATATCTTATGCAGCTATATTAAGCGATCACCCATAATTGAGTTCCGTTTGCTCCGGTTCCATTCGCAGGAGATGACCAAATGCTGCGGCTGCATCAGCTGCTCGAAGGAGACGCGCGACACGTTCGCCGAAATGATGAACTTCTCGCTGCTGAAGGACGTGATCTTTGTGATCTTCGCCGTGTCGAACTTCTGCACGAGCATCGGCTTCAACATGCCCTACCTGTACGTGGTCTCCCAGGCGGAGACGCTGGACATAAGCAAGAAGGACGCCAGCTATCTGATCGCCTCGATTGGCGTCGCCAACACCGTGGGCCGCATCATCCTGGGCTACATAGCGGACAAGCCCTGGGTGAATCGCCTGCTCATCTACAACGTGTGCCTGACGGTGTGCGGCGTGGGTAAGCCTCCGATTGGACTCCAATTGGATTGAATGTTCGTTGATATGTAATCTCTGGTATTTTGGTTTTGCAGCCACTGCGATGGTGCCGCTCTGTCAGGATTACAATGCGCTGTTGGCCTATTGCTCGGTTTTTGGTTTCACAATTGGCGCCTATGTGGGCCTCACCTCGGTCATCCTGGTGGATCTGCTGGGCCTGGAGAAGCTGACCAATGCGTTTGGCCTGCTGCTGCTCTTCCAGGGCATCGCTAGCTTCATCGGACCACCAATTGGAGGTAAGAGTTGAGTCCTCATTGATGTGAGATTAGCCTCAATGCCTCTCTCTCTCTCTCTCTCTCGCCATAGGCTGGATGTACGACATCACGGAATCCTATTCGCCGGCCTTCCTCATGGCCGGCATCATGATCGCCATCAGCGGCCTGGTCATGTTCGCCATTCCGCCGCTGCAGCGCTACCAGGAGCACAAGGCTAAGCAGAAGTTCAACTCGGAGCAGCTGGCGCTCAGCTAGCTTGACCTGACTAGAAATCATAGGCGTATGATTAACGAGTGTATCTAAAATAATTTTATACTCTCTCTCTTTTTTTATTATTATTATTTTTTTTTTTTTGTAGTTTAGATTTTTTTACTTTGTAAAGGAAAATTGTATGGAAATTGTAGAGCAGCCGTGCGTTAGACAATATATGTATGTATATCTACAATACTAAGAGTAGGCTTAGGTTCGGGGCAACACACACGCACACACACACACACACATAGCTATAGACATAAATTATTTATAAATCAACATAGCCAAAATGGAAAAGGGTTGGGGTAAAAGCACTACAACAACAACAACAACAACAATAAATGAAGCACGCAACTGTTGCTGTTTACAGCCTTGCCTAGCATACCCTGTTTACAGCGCTGAAGAGAGTATATTGGTGAGGGAGCTGGCGCTATGTACATATATACATATAGACACCCACACATACACAAAGCAGCTCTTTGGCCACGCCCACTGCCAGGCAGCAAAGTCTGCAGAAGTCCCAGAAATCGTAAACAGCGCATTCAGCCGTCGGGTACACCCGTTTGACCCCATTTTCGCTGGGTTTGCAGCTTGGTACTATATATATATATATATTTTTTTTTTTTTGTCTAGTGTTTCCATTGAGTTTTCTAATTGGAAACTCTGCCATTAGCATTACGTCGATATACTCGTGCAGCAGAAGAGACATAACAGATTTACCCCATACACACAGCTATACTCTATAAATTTGTATAAATATATCTATCTATATATTTTAGTTTTAATAGCTCAACAATTTTTTTGTACGTTTATGAAATTTGTTAAATTAAAGTAAACCCAAAAAAAAAAAAAAATAGGCGATAAATTTGATTTATTTTTGTGTTCTCTTATTTTTCACTTTTTCTTTTTCTTTTATTCTCATTTTTTTTGTATACAATTTAAAGCCGATAAATGCAATTTGCAAATCAAAGGGAACAGGCGTCACGAGTTCACATGGCCCTCTATATATATATATATATATATATATATATACATATATACGTACATACAATGTATGTATGTATGTGTGTGGCTCACTGATCGCCAAATATCATTAAATAAACTGAAAGTAAAGCACCTCAAAGGTTAACTTTTATTCGGTTCTGGGTATTCCAATTTTGCGATGAAATGACTAAAGTCTAGATGGAATCCAATTGGATTTATACTCAGCTCGGCATTAGTGGGCAGAATATCTCGCATTTGAACAAAACTGTCCGATATTTGGACTGTATATGATTTACTAATTAAGTAAAATTCAATTTCTCTAATACCACAATAGTTCGATAAGAACTATTACTTGGAACTGGTTCCGTGTGTACTACAGTTTGGGACAAATTTAGCAGGTACGACCTTACTAGATCATTCTATTGGATTGCTTGAAACTAGTTCAATGAGTAAAGCACATCGGAACTAGTTCAGTTTCTACTCCTCATTGGAAACATTCATACTAGTACAGCTTACTGGAACTAGTTCACTTTGTAGTGCTTACTGGAACAAATGCTAAAAATAAATCTAATCCTAACTAGTTTAGTTTGTAGTACTCACTAGAAGTAAAGCTATTCGGAACTAGTTCAGTTTGTAGTACTCTTTATTGCAAGCTCTACAAGTAAAGCTCATCGCAGCTAGTTCAATTTGTTGTACTCATTGGAAAGAGTCCTACTAGGTCAGCTCATTGAAACTAGTTCACTTTGTAGTACCCACTGGAACAAGTTATAAAAGTAAAGCTAATCCGAACTAGTTCAGTTTGTTTTACTCATTATTGGAAACTCTACAAATAATTCTCAGCGGAACTAGTTCAGTTTGTAGTACTCATTAAAAAACAGTCATCCTAGGTCAGCTCATTGGAAATAGTTCACTTTGTAGTACCCACTAGAACAAGTTCTACAAGTAAAGCTCATCGGATCTAGTTCAATTTCTAGTACTCATGGGAAACAATCATACTAGTAAAACTCATTAGAACTAGTTCAATTTATGAAACTCCTTTAAACGAGCTCAACTAGCTCCAGTTGATAGGAAAACTGAAATAATTACCTGCCCAGAACTCTATAGTTCCATGAGTAAACTGGAACTTGTTCTTTGACTTATTGCGACTAGTTCCATTCTCTGGAAATAGATCCACAAGTATGCACTTCGAATGGCTCCCAAATAAAACCTCTATCTAACTATTTACCTGATTGACCCAATCATGTTAACCAGTGTTATTATCGAAGGGATTATTGCCTTAGATCTATTTACAATTCGAATTCGAATGTCTGGAATTTAAATGATTTATGTACGTCACATTCGAGAAGCAGACACACCACAACAGCTGCCCACATGTCAAGGGGGCGTGGCACTCACTAAGTGAACAAAATAAATTGCAGTTTTGTTGTAGAGCTGGATTTATTTATTTATTTTTATTCTCATTGTATTCCTAGAGTGATTACAAAATAGAAGAAAGAGGAAAAAAATAGAGATATTTTACTAGCTACAGCAATTCCATGGCATTCACACACACACACACGCACGCAGACACACACAGACAACAACACACACACTAAGTTACATATACACATATAGACATGCACGCAATGGGTGTCCGTCAACAGTCAGGGCTCACTGTATCTCCTCGTTGATGAGCTTCTTCAGCGTGCACTCGCCGGCGCCCAGCTTATGAAGTATGGCCAGTATCTCCTCGCGATAGCGATCCTTGTGGGCGAGCTCCTCGGGCGTGTACTCCTCGGCGCCGATGCGGGTCATGCGCCAGATGACGTTCAGCTTGGCCTCGATCAGCACGTAGTTGGATGGCGGACAGAAGCGCGGGCACAGCTCATTGATGAAGTGGATCATGTCGCGCACGCTGCACGTGTTGATCCGATTGTTGATCGTGTTGAGGGCAAAGTCCTGGTAGCGCGCCATCTTGGCATGCGGAAAGACGTTCTCGCAGCTCAGGCAACGCCAGTCCGGCTGCAGCGTCTTCGTCTGCACGGGAATGACCAAGCCCTTGCAGCCCTGCTCCCGGCAGAACAGAGCCGACAAATACGTTCCGTTCTCCTGCAACACAGCAAATGGAAATCGATCAGACACAGTCGAGCTGACGGCCAATGGGTGCAATGGTATAGGGGTGAGTCCAATTGGATTCCACTTGGCATGAAATTCAAATGCATGCAGAATAGCTGGCAACGCAGCGCCCAGCAGTGGAGAGTCTTTTACAACACTGGCGGCAGCTTGCCAGATGTTATATGCAATAAAAGAAAAGGTGGCAGCACGCAAATTTTGAATCGACTCGAAATGGCAGTACTGAAAGGTTTTAGATCTAATATGTTTTTAGAAACTTAATATTCAGCAATAATTAAAATTTAAAAAAAAAATACTAATAATAATAAATAGGTATTATTACAAAAAAAAATAAAATAAACACGCAGAAATTATATAAAAAATTATTAATATTAATACTAATAGTAATAATAATAAATAGATATTATTTAAGAGAATGAAAGTTAATAATCAGAAATAATTTAATAAAAACTTTTTTTTAGATCTTAGATGAATTCAGTCAAAGCACTTCAGTTCAAAGCAACCAAGCTAGAGAGTCAAATAGGTTCGCTAATTTTTATAGACAGGACATTTCTCAACATTGTAAAAATGAGTTATCCAAGTTAGTTTAAAGTTCAAACTAGTTGTTGTTTCTCTCTCAATGCGTTAATAATTAATTTAGCTAAATATATATAAAGCTATACCCATTGTAAACACTTCGGATAACTTGTTTTGATAGCGGATAACGGTTAAGTAATATTTAAAGCAAATGTTAACAAATCGGATAATCTCTGTTAGTGGCGGATAATGGTTAAAAATTATTTAAAAAATCAGGAAATAAATTTAGTTAACTTCTAATGTTATCTGAATACACTAAATGAACAACATATATTATAAGACACTGATTGGATACAAAATCTCTTAGCACATGGAATATAGATATAGAGATAGAAGATATAGGAGCAGTTCAACATCGACTCAAGAGTATATTCATATATTTCATCTGCCTACATACACCTCATCCTCATTCCCATTTAACAGACATCTTCAGGGTATTCGAAATAGGGTTGCGAAAATATTTCCAAGTACACAATAAACAATCTGCAAAGTTGTTAGAGAATCTGGCAGTTGTACCTGTTCGAGGCACTCACACACAGACACACCTGCACACATACATCATATCACATATATATTGTACACATATACTAGATACAATTTGTATCCGCTCTGCTTCTGCTTCATCTTTGTCATTTGCATAGTCCGCCCGCATCGGCTAGAGACCGGAATGGCCTAGGCTGGTCTGGGTTGGGTAAGGTTAGATGGGATTGGCAGTGGAGGAGGCGCGGGAATGCGCGGCGCCAGGAGAGCTGTCATACGACAATCAACCACAATGTCGTGCGGGGGGTGGGGCTGGGGGTAGGTGCCGGTGGCCGGGGGTCGGGGGATGTCATGTCCGAAATTGCGGCAGCTGCCTTGGCTGTCTGTGTCGCCTGGCTGTCAGTTGTGGGTCTGGGTCTGGGTCTGGGTCTTGGTCTGGTCATGTTGCACTAATGAGCCTCACGCTCATGTTCCCGCACTGTTAGATGGAGCACTACCTAGACACATATATCTAGACGACATCTATATAACTATATCTTTGCATATATTTATATATATGTATATATGTATATGTAGGTCTGTCGGTTCTGCACCATCAGCGCAAGTTCATGCAAATATCATACAACTAATCTAATTAAGCGCATTTTTGTCATCTCGCTGCCAAATGCCATTATTCAACTAATCCAACTGAGTTGTGTACATAAAGGTATAAGAGAATGCTAGCCATATAATTCTTATAAGCATAAATATATACATACATACAGATACATACATGCATATACACATACAATATATAAATCTGCTTTGGCTATATGGCAAACGCTCACACGCAGCTGCAGACTCTTTCGGTTTCGGTTCTATTCAAAGATATTTTCTTGCAGAGACACAAACATTTCAGAAATTCCAATAATTGTTTTATGTCTGGCTAGAGATGACCCAGTCGCATTCCCCTGCCAATTCCCATCCCCAATTGGCCAATACTATTTTAGTTACCCATTTCCTAAACAACTCAATGGGGTCACTTATGAAACGCTTATCCAGCTTTGAGATTTTGATCTTAAGTTTAAGCAGCAAACGCAAAGTGATTCATGAGCCTAGGATTTACATTTCTTAGCAACAAATTATTTATCCAGCTACAAGAAACATGCAATTCGTAGTAATAAAGAGCCGAAACGATAATGTCATCATTTCGGATAAACATTTCTGATGCCGGATAATAGTTAAAAAACATTTATAATCAATTTTGACAGTTTCGATTGAAAATGAAATGAAAATGAAGAAATTTATGCAATAAATCAGTTTTAGAGTAACTTTGATATCTCTTGCATAACACTAAATGAGTAACAGGTATCGAATGGTAGCAAAACGTATGGATTACAAATCCATAATCAGCTTATAGTGATTACAACTGTTTCGGATAGCTAATTATGACAGCGGATAATGAATATAAGAACAAAGCAAACTCAAAAGTGTCGAATCTGAAGGAACTAAAGATTTTCCAATTTTAAAATTATGATTAGGAATTAGAGCGATTGGTTAAATAATATCGGATAACAGATATCAAATAAAAAATTACTTAATTGGTCAAATAATGGATAAGGGATATCAAATAAGTAAATACAAAGTCTGAGTCATATTTTGCTTTAAAACAGACTTGTTAACGGATAACAACTGTCATATGGTGAAAGGGATAAAAATATTTCAAACCGAAATTCAAATATGCAAGTATGTATGTCGTAATAAGTCTTTCGGATAACGATCAATGGATATCGAGTGTCGGATATTGGATATCCGGTGATGGAGCGCATGAGAGCGGAGAGTCTACTCACAGAATTGTCGTTGCACCTGTCGCAGTTGCATACAAAGTACTTGGTCATCTTGAGGAAGATGCCGCGCGTGAGGTTGCTCCAGAGGATCTTGGTGTAGGTGGTGGTTATCTCGCCGCCCTTGGGTATGTCGCGCGCCGCACGCACCACCGCCAGCCGCCCGTTCTCGAAGTAGTGGCTGGCATTGGGCGTGCACTCGTGGTTCATGATGGCCGTCAGCGGGAAGAGGCCACGGAGCAGCGACTCGTGCCCGTCGACCCGGCAGGGCGCCTCGAAGGCGTTCGTATTGAGCACGCCCACGACGCGGAAGAGCTGATCCATGAACGGCTTGTCTGTGGTGGGGAACTTGCGGAAGCACTGCGCCGCCTTGATGATCTCCTGGCGATAGCCACGCTCCGCATTCGCCTGCATCGCGTCGACCAGGGCGCGCTGCTCCTTGCTGAGGTAGAAGACCCGCACGGCGGTCAGGATGCGCAACGAGAGCGGATTCACCACGTCCACGGGCTCGCCCGTCGGCGACAGCTCCTTGCACTCCTCGCTCAGATCCTTCGGCTGCCAGCGCTGAAAGTGCGCGCACTCATTGTGATGCGCCTCCGAATCGGCGCACTCCCCGCACACGGGCAGCGTGCAGCGATGCGGGCAGAGGAACTGCTTGGCGCCCAGCAGCCGGTGGCAGCAGACGCAGGTGTTCAGCTGGGAGCCCTTGCGCGCTGTGGGGCCAACGACCAGGGCGCGCTCCCTGAAGATTAGCTCGCCGGCGGCAATGTCGCGGGTGGCGAACACTCCGCGGCCGGCGACGGGCGACGGCGCCAGCATCCAGTTGGGCAGCTCCTCGCGCAGCTCGCCCAGGTGCACGTCGATGAGGCGGGCCAGCTGGTCCGGCGTGGTGCTGCGGCTGGGCGCCATGTGGGCGACCATGGCGGCCGTTGTATTAATGCGCTCCACCATGCTCTCCCCGTCTCCCTCACACACTCTCACACTATCTCACACACACACGCACACACACACTATCTCAGTGTCTCCCTGTCGCACTGTGTGTGCGCCTGGCCAGGATCGGCAGAAGGTTGCAGCGCAAGGCAGGCAAAGCACAGAGATGACAACGCGTCGTGGCAACGCGACGCGACGTTTGGCTGCGAGTGTTGGCGATTGGCGACTGGCGACAAGACCAGGCGAGCAGCTGGGCAGCAACAGCAGCAGCAACAGCGACGCCCGACGCCCGACGCCCGACGCCCGACGCCCAACGCCAGCGCCAGCCGAGGCAGCGACTGCGACAGCGACGCCCTCAGAGAGTATTAAACGCAAAAACTAAAAAAAAAAATAATAAATAAATAAAAAAAAAAAAAGTAAAAGAAACAGAAACACACACACACACACACACAAATTAGAGGCAGCAACAACTAGAAAAATATGATTTATCCAAGGCGCGACACACACACACACAAACACACACACAGAGAAAGAGAGGGTGAGTGAGAGAGAGAGAGAGAGGGGCAAAGCCGCTTACGCTTTTGCTTTTGACTCTTATTCAATTTTGTGTTGCATTCAATTGGATTCGATACAGCAACAACAACAACAACAACCACGCATGACTAGCGACATGGCGTGTTGACGTCCATGACACACACACACACACACACACACACATGCACAGTCGTCGTCATCCCCCTCCTGCCGTCCTTGCCCTTGCAGCACTCGCTTTGCTTTGCCTGTCACTTCGATTTGTCATTTCAATTTGTATGACACGCCCCCACGGCAAACGCCCACTGCGACGCTGCGGTTATGAGCCGCCGCTATAAATACACAACACTAGCAACAACATAGCAAAAGAGGAAGAAGAAGCAGAATCAGCAGCATCAGGCGCTGCGGCCACGTGGTGCGACTTTCACATTTTTGCGGCTTCCGGCTGGAACCGCAGCGCAGATTTCTGGCTTGCCCCATTTTTTTTTTTTATACTATTCTGTGCTGCACTTGGTCACTGAGCGTTGAGGGACTTCGTGTGCGTGTGTGTGTGGGTGTGTGGCGCGTGTTGATGCCACATAAATGAAGACATTGCCAAAGCGGATTGCGTGCCGCGTCCACATGACAATGGGCCCAGCCAATGGGCCAAATGGCATCATCAGGCACACACGTGACCAGGTGAAACACACGCGCAGGCGACTGCCGCACGTTGTCACCGACAAAAGAGCACAGCAACAAAGACAGCAAAGAGTCAACGAAAACAAAAACAAAAGCACAGCAGAAAACGGAAAAAGAAAAAAAAAACAAAATGGGCCAAGCACACACGCACGTTGCGTATACGCCGCATGGGCCACACACAAAGAGACAAAGTGCCCCAAACGGTTGGCCCCAAAATCTGTTTTAGACACACACACACACACACATGCACACACATCTATCCCTTTGCTTGATGAGCCCACATGCAGGCACAGGCACAGCCACACCCCCCAATACGCCTCCACTGGAAAACACTTTGAATGCTTCGCCACGCAAATTAAAAACAAATTCACAAAAAAAAATAAAAAAAATCAACTAAAGTCAAATATAACAAAAAAAAAAAAAAATTTGTCAAACAAAAACTTGAAAGAAAACACAAGTTTTGTATTTTTCATTCAGCACAAATTTTTGCACAAAAAATATGTATATAAAACACAAAAAAAAACATGCTTGAAATAAGCGCAAAATAGTTGACAACAATCCACAATGCGCGACTAGTATGATACCCTAGGTTGATGTGTGAATGAATTCATATACATATACCGGACATATATACCAATAATCTTTAATCGATAATCAATGATTTGAAGATTTAAAATAGATCAAAAAAGACTTAAAAAATTCTTCAAATATTTTTCTAAATTTTAGTTTAATTGAATTTTAAAGTTAACTGTTTGAAGATTTAAAATAGATCAAAAAAGATTTAAAAAATATTTTTCTAAATTTTAATTTAATTTAATTTTGAAATTAACTGTTTGATATAAGCTCAATATATGCAATCGCTTATTATCGAATATCGATTATTATATAAATATTTGTTAAATATATATAAATGATATACAATAAAGCCAAAAGTATTTAAATACATGTAGCACTAACAACTTTTACTCTACAAAATACATAAACACAATCGATAATTATCGATTTAGGCAAATCATTGTCAATACTGTCATTGATTTCATATTGGTCTAGTTTCTGTTAGCTGTTGCTAGCTCTTCCTTCCACAACACTCAAATGCCACTCACCCGCTTGTCAGGCCCTTTCACAACACTTTCGAAGGGGTATCGGACATATCAACGCAACCGAAATGTTTTTCTTCTTTGACTGTGGCCGCACGTCAGTTGCGTTTTGATATGTTTTCTCGCATGTGGCTCGGCCGCGTCTGCTTCGTCCAATAGCCAAAGATTTACAGTAGCGCCCCCTGGCGTGCCAAATGTGCGTGCAACAGCAGCGTATCTCAGTGTGAGAGCGAGCGAGAGGTTTCTCTGAGAGTGCGTGTGTGTGATGTGTGTGTGAGTGTGTGTGTGTGTGTGTGTGTGTGTGTGTGTGTGTGTGTGTGT